>JAFBJT010111319.1:33248-57176 GCA_016785325.1 Chascanopsetta lugubris | reverse complement strand
TGCAGGGGGGGGGGTAGGGGGGGGGTGGGGGAGGGGGGAAGGTGGGGGGGGGGGGGGGGGGGGGGCAGTTTATCTGTTTGATATGCCGAGCAACAAGCACACAAGACACACACTCTTGCTGTTTTCAGGACGTGTGTGTGAGCGCGTTCTCTGTGGGTGAACGTTGTCAGAGTGGAACAGGCTTGAATAAATGTATTTGTAAAGCGATTGGACGGATGTGGGCGTGTGGCCGCCGCATGGTGGTGAAGAACTCATGAAGCCGACCAGAATGAGATGGGGGAGGGGCGGCGGGGGGGGGGATGTTTTTTTGTTTTCAAAAAATATATATTTTCTGATCAAACCCATTCACAGGAATCACCGCTCATTAACGTTGCTCAGCCGTGACTGCACCGCATGCAGCTCCACCCGACACCCGCCCACCCGCCCACCTACAAACCTCTCGTCCACATCCCCTGAGGAGAGACCAAACAGGTCGCCGCCCCCTCCGCCCCCCCACTCCCCTTCGTTTAGTCGCCCCCTCAGCCCAATTTTTTTTTTTAGTCCTGCACAGGATTAGATTTTTTTTGGAAGCGAGGCCTGCCTCTCTAATGTCGTGTGAAATCGCCGACACGTCTGATCTCAGAGCGGAATCAGCCGGTCTTATCTGCTCCGGCAGGCTCGCCATGACCAATGCGGCTTTGTTTCATCATCATCATCATCGTCATCGTCATGGCGGGGGGAGCGGATGGAGAGCAGGCAGGCGGGCCGGGGGGTGGGGGGGGTTGGGGGGGGCAGGCGGGGACCCCTGTCTGACTCGTCCTTGGCAGCGTGGGAATGTTTCCGAGCCTGTTGGCTGTAATGTAGAGCCACTGAATGTAGTGGAGCCAACATGAGATAGTGGGGTGAGGGAGGGAGGCGGGGGAGGGAGGGGGCGGGGCTTATGATTCTTTCTCCCAGAGGATGTTGCAGAGAGGTTTGCAAGGAGAAAATAAAGAAATAATAGAAAAATGTAAAAAACAAAAAAAAAGAACACCTACAGTCATGAAATGGCGCTTTGGGACATCATAGATCCCTTCCTTCTGCTGACTGGTGGGGACCTGCATTGGATCGGAGGTCGTAAGTGACAGAGCGTTTTCACAGGCTTTCTCCAAAACAGGAAGTGAAAAATGTCTGGTTACCACGGTGACCTACATCAAACTCTGATCTTTGGGGAGGCGTCACTCTATCCCTCAATGCGGCGGCGTTATGCAAATTCTACACTTGATTTGCCGAATCAATTCCACTTCAATCAATACTGATTGCTGACACCGCGAGTATTGAGATGAGCTGTTGTTACTCTGCAGCAGCGCGTCTCCCCTGGTTTGTCACGACAACAAGAAAAACGCCCGTCCGGGTTCATCTCCCTCACTTCTGAACCATCTGTTGCTTTTAACCTCCTCTCTCTCTCTCTCGCTCTCTCTCTCTTTCTTTCTCTCTCGCTCTTTCTTTCTCTCTCGCTCTTTCTTTCTCTCTCGCTCTCTCTCCTCCGCTGGTTAACTCTGGGTTACGTTTCTGCCCAAGTCTATTGATCTTGTTTCATTCTGAGATCAAATGGCATGGCAAGTGATTAATCTCCCTCTCTGAATCTTTCATCTTCAGAGGAATGCGAGATAGAGAGAAGCGTAAAAATAAAAGCGCAGTCGGAGGAGGAGGAGGAAGGATTAAATCCTACGACAGGTCCCCTGAGTCCTGGCTGCTCCTTCAAATGGTCTAAAACCAAAAGGTCAAAGTGTTGGATGGTGCCTGAAACACAGACTGTGGTTAAACTACACAAAGACTTTGAGCGACCTTGACTCTGCTCTTACTCTTTCAGATGCTACATGAGGAATCATACGTTTAATACATTTTAAGCCTTTATTAGTAGCTTTTAGTTATTATTAAGACTATTAATGAAAAAAAAATCGTATATTTTTTTCTGAACTAATTATGAACGTTTAGCTTGTTGTTGACCATTAACCTTCGCCCTGTCCATTTGTTAGTTAGTTTGTTTATTTGTGAACAAGGCAGCACCAACAGTACCGGACAGATTCCCATGAAACTTGGTGTAAGGACGTGTTCATAGTCAAAGATGAACCCATTACATTTTCATGTTGATCGGTATTAAAGGGCAACTTTCACATTTTTATACACTTTTTCTACATTTTCACAGATTTCCCAGGGACGATGGATATTTAGGGTCTATAAGATATATAGGATTTATATAGGGAGCACTTGGAACTCCATTCCCTCTCCGCAGGTGATGATCACTATGTTGATTCCAACTATGTTTGTAGTGCTGTTGAATTGATAACATGCTCTCTGCTTACTCTGCTTCACTTTCCCTCACCTCAGCCCAGAGCTGTATATAGTTACTATGGATGCATAACAAAGATAAAGCCGCTGCTGCTGCTGCTGCTGCTGCATCAAACACACACCTCTGACAAATAAGGCTTTTTATTATAATGACACTATGAGGAGACAGCCGCATCCAAACACACAGATCTTCATTTCATCTACTTCTTTGAAAGGAATGCACCGTTTCACTTCCTTCATTAAAGGAGGGCGCTATGAGGTTAGAAGTGAGTATTGTTGAGATTATCATCCATCACAGGGCAATCAGGAGGGAGGTGGGGGTGGGGGTGGGGGTAGAAGGGGGCGGAGCTTGTCTTTGTACCTGATAAACGCTCTCCTCTGACTGGGGGCCACGGAGGGGTTCGTGTCCAGCCTCAAACACTATGTACTACAGAACAGAAGTAAAGTGGGCAAAGTGTAGAGGTGCAGAGAGTAATGAGATGAGGATATGGGGGGAGAGGGGAGAGGGGAGGGAGAGAGAAAGAGAGAGAGAGAGAGAGGGCACACACAGTGTGGAGAGAGAGAGAGAGAGAGAGAGAGAGAGAGAGAGAGCAAGAGAGAGAGGGGAGTTGGCGTATGGGGAGAGAGATGCAACAAGGGGGTGATACATGATGAGAATAAACGAGAGCACAGGGGAGTGACGATGGCGCGGAGTGAGGAATGAAATGAGATCAGGAAGGTAGAGGGTGTGAGAATGAGGCGCATGAAAGAGGAGGAAGAGGAGGAGGAGGAGGAGGAGGAGGATGAAGAGAGAGAGAGAGAGAGAAAAGGAGTGAGGTGGGAGGAGGAGAGAGCACAAGTAGAATAGGTCAGGCAGTAGTTCAAGGCAACGTGGAGGTCGTAGCTAAAGGTTTCAGCAAGGCGATGCGCCACCATGAGGTCATTGGTTCCAGATCGCAAAATCTGTCGTCATCTCCTCCCAGGCTCAGTGACCTCTGATTAAAGGAATAGCTTGGCATTTTGGGATGTGAACACTTCCTGCTCACCTCCCTCAGCTGGTTGGGGCTTTCTGGCTTTTCGCTTGATTCAGATCCCAGATGTGAAAAGACGTGAAAAATGAGATTTTAAGTTTTTTATGAGTGAATCACTCAACTATAATGAGTGACTTCACCACTTGATGTCACTAAATCGTACATGTTGCATTTCGAACTGATGGGCTTCAGATGATTGGATGTATAGGGCTGATGTCGCGCAGTGGAAATACTGGATTTGAATACATGAGGTCATGGGTTCAGATCCCAGCCTCTCCATCCACTGTCAGATGTAAATTGGTTTGGGTAGAAGTATCTGCTATGTGAAATTGTAGAATCATTTGGTAGCATATGTTCTAGTCTCTTTATGCTAAGCTACTTAGCCTCTGGATCCATCTACAGTTGTGGTTCTCAACTGGTCAGGCTTCAGGACCGATCAATGCCACTTAATGACGAGCCACGACACAAATCGAGGAAAATTTCTCAAAGGCCTCATCACTCTGAACCATGAAAAATCCTCTTCAAAATAAAAGCACAGGATTTTTTCTTAACTGTTTTTTTCCTAATCAAATGCCACTAAAAACGGGGCCATGACCAAAAGTGGGTCGCGACCCACCAGTTGAGAATCACTGATCTACAGGTTGAACATAAGTGATCCTCTCATCTCATCCTCACGTAGATAATAATAAAGTTCATTCACCAAAATGTCAAATTATTCCTTTTGTCAGCGCGGGGCGGCTCTCTTCAGTTTTGTCAACCAACATCAACACAAATTGAAAGAACTCCAAAAATGGAAAATGACTTTATGCAGAAAACACACTTCAGGCTGTAGAGCAAAGAACAGAGGTGATCTGGGATGTGGCCACTGAACAAAGCATTCAGAGTAAGAGTTAGTGTTGTCTGTATTCAGTGTGAGCAAACACAGAGGAGGAAAACAAACTCATGTTCTGCCAAATCAGTGCACGGGGCCAAAAAACAGAAAGATAAAAATAGAAAGGGGGCGGGGGGGGGGGAGGGGTGGAAGGTGGGTAACAACCAGTCCGGGGGGGGGGGGGCGGTCGGGGGAGGGAGGGGCGGAGTCATATCTTTGGAGGAACATTGACACGGATCAACTTAAAAAATATGGTTTTACGACACTGCACTGGCAAATGGGAGTTGGATGGTTGAACAAAACTGTCCACTAGGATGGTCTACTGTGTATTACTGGAAATGGTGCGACATCATGAGTCATTAATTCAGGCAAAGATACTTCAACTGAGGGTCATTATCATTATCGCTTGTTGTTTGGTCTGTATTCCGGAGCTCTGAGCGTGAGAGTGGCACCGGTGGAGCTGGGAGGCGAGCGTGAGTCAGCGGTGTTTGTGAGCGCACGGACCTACCTGGTAAACCGGATCATCCACTTCATCCTCCAGGATGGTCTGTGAGGGCGAGGGACAGAGGGGAGACCACAACAATGTGTGTTTTCATCAGAATTCAGCTCAGTCTCATGAGGAAAGCATGCATGGAGAAAGAGTGACGGCGCATTGGGTTTTAATGACGGCCCCCCAACCCCATCCCCCCCGTTGCACAGACAACACACACAGACGCTCCCTGTCACACGCGTGTCATTTTTGCATGTCGCGCTATTCAGATATTCAGCGGGAAGGAATCGGTGGTGTGTTCGCCATGCGCTTTCAGAGGCCGCTTGAAAGTGTGAAGATCCGTGGCGTGCGGATGCCGGGCTATAAACGTGCGATCGCGCCTCCGAATGGGAAATGAAAGTGAGAGCAACGCAGTAAATGAATAAACAAGTAAACAAACAGATGCATAATGAAGGGGGGGGCCTACCTGGTAAACCGCCTGCTCGCACTGTTTGTCCTTCTGAGCCTTCTTCTCCAGCTCCTCCCGCTGCTTGATGTCGTAGATGAGCGTGAAGAGGTCGCGCAGGTCGATGATGAGCGGCTCGGCCTGGACGGACGGACGGATGGATGGATGGACGAATGGACGGATGGACGGATGGATGGATGAATGGATGGATGGATGGATGGTGTTGAAAGCGGAGGAAGAAGAGAAGGTAAATGCATTGGCCACTGTATTAGGAACACCTTACTTAAATTGCAGCACCGCTTCTTCCCGTTCCGAGCTCTCCTGTTGTTGTGGCCCAGGTCCTGCCATCATCACAGCAAATTCCCCTCTGACCTTTGACCTCCAAAAAGTGCACACCGACCATTCCCTCTATTTACCACCACTCTCTGTGAACTTAAGAGATGATTGTGTGTGTGGCAGTTTCTGAAATGGCACCAATTAACAAACACATCGCTTTCAACATGACTCGAATCACCTTTCTTTCCCATCTCTCTGATGCTCCAGCTAAACTTTTATATTAACGCAGACGCACTGAGCCGTCACGTGATTGGTTGGCTAGATTTTGCACTATGATCAGTCAAACAGGTCGTTTGACTAATGAAGTGTGTATTTGAGTAAATAAGACTCGCAAAGACAAAGCACGGTTACGGAAACATCACCGCTTTTCATGTATGTAAACGGAGCCGTCATACACAGTGTAACATGTATACACACTTTGCAATTTGATTTTTCTTCCTCTCTTTCTACAGTTTAAGTCTCCATTTTTACATTCCACACTTTTCCTCTCACCGAGTCAAGATCCGAAGATGCAGCACTCGAGATTTGAATTTGAGTCACTCTTCAGAAACGGAGGATTTCACTCCCTCGAGATTTGATGTGAGACTTTGCAGAAAGGATCTCAAAATGTAACCAGTGTTTCCGGCAGGTCTCGTGTCACCACAGAGCACGAATATGAAATGTCTGAGACTCTGGAATAAAACCGCCTCTGATAAGACAATGTTAAGATGTTGTGACATTTAGTTTCAGTCTCTAAATGAATTTGTACGTCTGTTTCTTCTGGCAAATATGGAACATAGAATTATTATGATGCTTTCTCGAGTGAATAAACACCCGATGAGGCCTTTTACATACACATCAGGAGCAGGTTCTCTCTACAGAAGTTGACCTCTTGAACCACCATGTTTGAATAGTGGCCCGGAATCAACATGCACTTTAACCACTAGATGTCACCTCATCTTACACACTCTGCTCCTGACTCTTTGAGAGTTAAACCCCGCCCCCATCAGGGTAAAGCATAGACTGTAAGTAAAGATGAGCCATCTTGCCAATGCCTATAACTCCTCCTAGTTCCCTGGTTCATCCAAAAATGGAAGAAAAAAAGGGGCGGAGCACAGGTAGCGATAGGGGTGGGCCAGGTCGACCCAGGTGTCACTCAAGAGGCCACGCCCTTATTCATACACACTTTCAAACCTTAGATAGAATAGAAAAATAAGTCACGTATACAGTTGGTCATTTTAACATGGGAGTCTATGGGGACCGACTCGCTCGGCCTCAAGTGGCCACCCTGCGAACTGCACTTCCATATCGGACGCATCCATCAGCCCCTGCGGATTCCGCTAAAACAGAGATACTCACCGACTGCGAGGTCTTGATGGCCACGAACCTGTGGTGACCCTCCTTCCCGCAGACGTACCCAAAGGCCCGGTGGTCCCTGGTGTCCTTGGCGATGTAGCTGATCTCATGGACCGAGTGGTGATGCAGAAGCACCTGGACCAGGGGAGGGAGAGTACAAGCAGGTGAGCAGCAGGTAGAAGGTGTTCCCACTCCTCTGCTTATTCGAGAAAATCCCCAAAACCTGCTTTTTTTTCTTGTTTAAAAAAAAACAAACAACATTTGCAAAATCTTCCTTTTGATGTAACGCTGTACACGGAGCAGTGTTCACTGCACAGGCTGCGAAAGTAGGTCAAAGCTACTTAAAACATCTTTGCATGTAGTTAAACCAAAACCCAGCGACGGGCACAATGTGAGCCTGAACGTCTGCGACAGGAAGAGGAAACAGTCATGGGAGCGTTCACGTTACTGTTATGGATAACATTCGGACTCTGCCTCTCTTATATAACAAGGCGAGGTTTTGGAGACGTTGGGGTCGTTCATAGAAAAAGTCGGGAAATGTAAACGCACATGCAAATTAATTATGCCGCCACTCAGGCCCACCTACCCGCTGCTTCCCTATTAGCACAGATAAGCTTAAGGCACACGGGAGGAGCTTTTATTTGAACATTAGTCCAAACCCAGACACAGGGAACGCCTCAGATTAATGTAAAATACAAAACTAATATGACTAGTCGACGTGATCCGGCGGAGAATCACGTCAGCTTTACATAAAGTATTTCCATCCACTGAGCGCGGACTCGCAGACTGAGCCGCCGTGATCCCCCCCATCCCCACCATAATCACTCAAGAGGGATATTAAGTGTGGAGTGTTATTTGCTGCCAGTAATCAGTAAATAAAATGAAGGGCATTAGGGCGCATGATTTCCAACACAACAAATGAGCTTGTCAAGCGCTGGCGATGCTGGTTGGTGGTGGCGACTGTGGCTTAATGTTCGATTTCATTACGGGAGGAAGACGCGTCACTATCACCACCCATCATACTGAATAGAGATATGGATGCTTTCATTTTTTTTGGGGGGGGGGGGGGGGGTTTGTTGGGGGGGGGGGGGGGGGGGGGGGGTTGAGTGGTTGGGGTTGGGGGGTCGACAACCATGGGACCAAAGCCGTTGCATAATTATCAGTTTAGCGCTAACGACAGCTGAGGTGGAGCCGTGGTATAATTAGCATTAGCGGCAATGATCATTAAGGGGTGGAACTGAGTGCTAATTATCGGTTAGCGCTGATGAGCAGAGTGGGCCTATCTAGCCAACACCGCGCCGCAGGATGGCGGAAGAGCCGGAGCCCCCTCGATCATCCTGTAATGGAACAGCAGGCCACTGACTCCGCCAGGGGGTGGGGGGGGTTGTGGTATGCGGGGGAGAAGGGCTGCAGGGGGGGGAGGGGAGCGGGGGGGGGGGGGGGGGGGGGGGGGGGGGGGGGGGGGGGGGGGGGGGGTTAGCCGGGGTAAGAGCCAGGAAACAGCCCGTCTCATCGCATCACCAAAACATTGCTCACTGCGCTATCATTAGCACGCAGACAGGGCCTGATGATCTTAAGTAGGTCCTGCAGCATCGCCCTGGTGTATGTTAAAGCAGTTCACGCTGTCAAATATCAAATGCAAGACTTAATGCTCCCGTGTTGAATATTTATGAGTTGTAGGTCAAAATGCTCCGCAGAGAAAGTGTTGTTCCACTGGTATTTTTGGAAGATCGTAATATTTGCAATTAAGATTTGACCCAAAACATTTTGAATAGCAATTATTCCTGTGCAGGTTTGTGCCACAGTCCTGGAGAGTTCTTTGTAAAGGAAACACTGCGAAAATACCATTCATACTTATAAGACTTATTTCTTGCGTGATATCTTGTAGAAATTTGATTTTTGTGCTTGCAATTCCAGCACAATCTTTAGAATTGCGCGATGTCTGTGCAGGTGTGTGCCACCGTGCGAACATGTCAACCGTGCAACACGGAGTCTGATGATCTCCTGCAGCCTGCCCTTTATCCTGTGAGGAACACAGAAGCAGATAGGAGTCAATTATCAAATGCAAGACCTGCAAATTCCATATGACTAGAATCTAAAGGACAAATTGCTGAGGGAAACCTTTCCATTGATTTAGACCAGGCAAAGTAGAAAAGACCTGCCATTTCAATTTTGTCCACTAGGGGTATATAACACCCACAGGCAGGCAAACTGTGGCCGTGGGCCCTGAACTGAAATGATTTTGACACCCCTGATTTTAGACTTTTACTTTTGCAGCAGAAGCACAATCGAGTGATTCCTGGAACTGTTGTGCAACACGTCAATCGTGCGTGATGATATTTAACAGGTCCCGTAGCATCCACTTATCTTGTCAGTGCCGACCAATCGTCAAATATCGAATACGAGAGCTGCCACTCAACCCTGTCGTAATTAACGATGCGTCGTTGGGCATTTTGTCCTGTCATTTTGATTTCTGCTCTTCGTCACTGGACCTAAACCTTGTGAACCATCCTGCGCAGGTCTGTGCCACTGTACCAACATGTCAACCGTGTCACGCCAGCCTCACAAGATGGCCGCCTTGGCAGCCGCTGTGAAGTGAAGTGTGCGAGTGTATGCCCTCTGGATGTCCTCCTGCACCATATAGGTTCACGGAGCAGCAGCTGGCAGAGGGCCTGGGCGGTGGGCGCGGCTGTGCCATGCAGGACTCTCTCCCTCTCTCTCTCTCTCTCTCTCTCTCTCTCTCTCTCTCTCTCGCTCGTTGGCTTACACGCTACTCACCCCTGATCTCTCGCAGTAAATCTTGATTCCGCCGAACGACACCGTCAGGAAGACTCTCTGCTTGTGCTCCCCTTTGGAACGAGCCGACGACGCCATCCCCTGCAGGAGATGAAAGGAAACGACACGGGGAGATGAAAGGATGTGAACTCGGTGTTAAAGAGCGCGTGATTCCTCATTCTCCTCTGAACTCAGGTGAGTGTGACAGTGCAGGATGGGGGGAATGGGGGGGGGGGGCGGGGGTAGAATGGGGGGGTGGTTACATAAGGTGCGATGGGACAGAATGTTCTTTCATGTGTCTTTTCTTGAAGCTTCACTCTCTCACAGGAATTCAACCTGGTGCGGCAGCGACTCGTGTTATTATTTCCCCTTCTTTCTTCTTCTTCTTCTCTTTTTTTGAAGAAGCTCCGCCTCACTTCCACGTGACGCGCCCCAGCGCACGCTGACGACAATAAGGTGAGATGTGCTGACAGAATGGATCGCGGCCGCGTGCTGACCCACCGGCTCGCGCTCCACGTTGTGCTGACTGAACCTATCCAGCCTTTGAAGTCTGTTTTTCCCATGATTCTCTGCAGCACCACCGCCAACCACCACCCCCCCCCACACACACACACACACCTCCCCCAACACCACCACCACCACCACCACCACCACCTTTTTTTTACTTTCATTCTCTAATAAAGAGGACAATTAACATCTCTGCCGTGCTGTGCTGTTTGACGTGTCTTTCATCGAACAAAGGCTGCGGAAGAAGGGAAACAGAAAAGATAAGACCCGTCGGAGACCGCAATCACGCTTACAAAGACGCGTACTTGACCTCTCCTGCTCGTCAGCTGACCTCGGCTGATCTTTCTCGACTGCAGCGCAGTTTACACCGCTAATACCGTTCCGGCAGGGTGATGAAAAACTGTCTTTGAGCAACAAGATGTATTAGGAAGACGGAGATGAGACGGGGGAGTCTCTAAGGGAACGGGAAGAGGATGAAGAACATGAGCAACAGGGAAGAGATGGAGTGAGTGAGAATGAGGCCGGCGTGCAGGGGTGGAGGGGGGGGGGTGGGGGGGAGTCGATGGATGTTGTCAATCAGACATCGGCTTCTCCATTTGGTGGATTAGTCCTCAAGGCAGCGAGAGGCAGCTCAATAGAAACTACCGCCCCCCCCCACCCACCCCACCCCACCCCAACCCCCGTCCACTCCTCCGTCCCCTCCTCCGTCCCCCTGCCCAGATAATAGCGAGGTCGTATCGACTGCTCCATTGACTGCAACTGGACGGTGACTCTAGCGGAGTCGCGTGGAGGACACTGCCGACATGTCGGATCAATGCCACACACAAAAAAAGTTGTTCTATGCACGGCTTCCAAATGATGCGGGCGATGAGAGGCTTTGCCTCCCGGCGATGCGGCTCTTCTCTGATTGGCCCACCCACACGTTTAAGCTGCGGTGGAATCTGTGCAGATACTTAAAGCAATGCCTATAGTATGTGTGCGCTTTGAGAGAGGGATTTATATCCTCAGCCACCTACAGCAAAGACGCTTATGAGCTGCTTCTTTTCCCCCCCGACAAAGAAAGTTTTAAGTCTTTCTCTGCTTTTTGCCTCGGTACCAAACGTTCAGGACGATACAGAGTAAAGTTTTGAGAAGCGGGAGAGAAGTACGTTTGCGTGATGTCGACTGCACAGCCGCTCTGTCAACATCCCCGTGACCTGCAGTAACTTATAGGGTTAATAAACTAAGCCCGAGGTTGATTCGATTTAGTTTAAATGATCAAAGTGAATATGAGGGGAATTGACTTTGTAGGTCTTTAATCTGACATTACCTTCAAGACGGTGGGTCCACAAGAAAATGATTCTAGGGATTATAAACGTATATGAGGAGCGATAATGAATCTCATCTTCCGCTCTATAAATAGAAATGAAGCCAAATGTCCCAGATACAAAAGCTGTGCCATCTTGTGCACTTCCACCCAGTGTCTGTTGTGCATTGGAGGGACATCACACATGATACTGAGGTCAGTCATGAGTCAGTCCCAACTGTCAGTCATGATATTTCAACCTTGTTCTTAATTGACTGATTACAAAAATATAGAATGTTATAATAGGACCTTTAATGTCCTATTTTCTATATTTACTCAATGTACAGATGGAAGGGAGGATAATGGATGGATGGATGGATGGATGGACAGATGGATGGTTGGAAGGATGGATGGTTACAACCTACATTGCCGGTTTGACTTCAGTACCTTTTGCATAATAACATCTCTGACTTGGCAACAGGAAGTGATCACTACCTCTCAAACAACATCAGAAATGTTTAATGAAATAACTTCACTCTTGCCGTCAGCGTGGACTCTACTCATCCTCCCGCTGCGCACACACACATCTCAAACTGGATTTGCACCAGTACCATGAATCTTCTTACTCTGAACCAGCCCTGTGACATCACTGTGAAAATTGCAAATAATTTCAAAATAAAATTCACGCCGCCACCACAGTGAAGAAACGAGGCAGGTTCATCTCGAACCCGCCCAGTGCGGCGGTTGCTGTGGCAGCCTCAGCGTCAGGGCTCCATTTGACCTAATTTACTCGCGACACTCACTAAAATATTATCTGGGTCACATTATCGCACTTTGCATATAATGTGCTACATGTGAGGACTCTGTTGTGAAAATAGAAACGTGTGAGTGACATGAGGGGACATGAGACGGGGGAGGGCTGTTTGCAGCCACAGGTTAAGAAGTCAGAGCCTGAGTGATCCACCAATCGACAACAGTTCTGAGAGGGGGAAGCCGCTTTGCCTTCAGTACGAATCTGCGCGAGTATAGGCAGAGATGCTTTGAGCAAAACTAAAAATACAGCCGCCTGTTAGAGGCAGGTTCTCCCATTTTGCACAGAACAGAGGAGCCACCTCGCAGACAAAGAGCTGCAGAACGATGCGCCTGGACTTTTATCTGTGTTCCGTTTGGTCACTTCCTCACGGAGCCTCAGTGAGTCACAGACAGGAGAGGACGGCTCCTGTGACTCACGCGGCACACAACACAGTCATGCCCCGGCATGCTTTTTCAAAATCTGTCTGAAATGAATGAAGAGGCTCGATGATGTCCCTGCAGACACACACACACAGACACAGACACACACACGCACACACACACACACACACACACAGAAAGAACAGAGACAGGACTGCACCTTCAGCTTCATCATGGAGTCCTGGCACAGCTTGTCCCCGCGCGCCGCTGTCACCTCATCAATCCCGATCAGCTTGGCCTTGTACCGAACGCCATCTCCACGGAAACGCTTAATAAGCCCCGCCTCGGTGCGGTCCTGACCTGCAGGGAGAAAGACAGAGAGAGAGAGAGGGAGAGAGAGAGAGAGAGAGAGAGAGAGAGAGAGAGAGAGAGAGAGAGAGAGAGAGAGAGAGAGAGGAAGAGAGAGACATAAAAGTAAATTAAGGCCAGGGAAAATGAAAAAGTGTTATTACAGGAAACAAGAATGTGTGAGCTCAAGAGACTCCGAAACTTAAGTGTCATAGGCTGAGATACAGGGGCGACAGAGCATGTGTGTCTGAAGGTGTGTGTGTGTGTGTGTGTGTGTGTGTGTGCGTGCGTGCGTGATAAATATTGATCGTTTATGGAGGAGAACATTTATTAACATGCAGCAGCACACTGAGGGAACATTGAAGGGGACATTGAAAATGAATTTGGATAAAGGCTGTGATTGAAAACAGAAAACAAAGAGGAAGACACTGTGAGACATTCACAGATACAGTGGAGCTATAAGCGAGACCACGGCACAGTTTCACACATGAGGCTAGAAAATAAAAAATGTGCCGAAACATGCTTTGATTTGGAAATGCTTCCGTTTCCTGTGTGTGTGTGATTCTGTCACGCCCGGTGTTTACGTGTGAGGAAGAGCAGCTGCGTCCGGTGACCACCGTCCACGGTGCCTCCCCTCGCTTTCTTAGCCTTCAAAATAAAAGTCAACCTTCAATGTGTTTTTGTATTTGTATTCATTCAAATGAACTGGTATGAAGATGATACACTGTAGATAACACACAAAGAAATAAGATCTTGATACAAGAACCTACAAGAAAGTTTGTTTGGGCCCAGAGTAACAATCATGGTTTCCTTGGGAAAATAACTGCCTACCCCTGCTATAGGGTAAAGGATGATGGTTGGGGTGGGGGGGTGGGGGATATTTGGGGGGCATACTCCTCCTCCTCCTATGCCGACAGTCCCCATGGAGGCTGTTGGTGGGGACAAACCAGCTTGAATCGCAGCCATTGAGAGGGATCATCTCGGTCCAGTGCTCACCCACAATCCACCGGACGCTCCCGAGGTGACGGATGTTGGGTGGTGGCATGAGGCGCGTTTGAATGTGTCTGTTTGGCCTCTGGCGTTCTACTGTAACGCCCCCCGCTCCCCCCCGCCCCCCCCCCCAGCCCCCAGCGGCTGATGATTCTGTCTGTCAGTCCAACATCTACCTTGACACCGACACCTCTCTCCTTGCGTCGCGGCGCCGCGCGTCGTCCTTCATGTTTTGATGATGTGGGAGAGGATCGAGCCCCCGGTGTCGTCTCATACGTGCGACACCATTTGAACCAGTCTCTCTCAATCTGGGCTGGGAGGTGGGGGGGGGGGGGGGAGGGGGGAGGGGGGAGGGGGGTGGGTGGGGGGTGTCTCTCAGCTCCACTGCTCGCCGACGCTACATTTACACACAGTGATAGCGAGAGATTTCAAATCAAGGTCAGCGGCACCTTGGAGAATTTCACACTTTTTCGGCTCCTCGCTCGGCGGATTCTAGGTCAGGAGCCCGAGCGGCGCATCAGTTAACGGCACATTTAAGTGGCCGGCTTAAGCCGCACATGAGACGAAGGGGAGAAGACTCAGAGGCGGCACTGAAAGACCATATCCAATCACAAATTGACTTATACTCCACCTAGAGACACCCTGCATTGCCACCCGTGCTAAATCTGCCAAATGAAATTGGTCTTTTCATCCCCGCAGTTTCCAAGAAGAAGAAGAAAAAAAAAATCAAAACGCAAATTAGAAATTTAAGGGGGGAAAAAGCAAATTAAATGGCTTGTGCAAATCGAGAAA
Source organism: Chascanopsetta lugubris (assembly GCA_016785325.1). Lineage (NCBI taxonomy): Eukaryota > Metazoa > Chordata > Actinopteri > Pleuronectiformes > Bothidae > Chascanopsetta > Chascanopsetta lugubris. The sequence continues at coordinate 42,509 of JAFBJT010111319.1, read as the reverse complement.
CCCCCCCCCCCTCCCCCCGCCTTGGTTCTAATGCGGGTGCTTGTCTTGGCTATGCACACCCTCTCACTAATTCATGAGGGCAGAATCCTCTCAAAGAGGGGGAGGGCTTGACGATGCTAAAGTCATTAAAGTCTCTGAGTGAGTGAATGTCAAATCTGGGTCTGATTCAGACTTGTTTCTCTGCCAGAGGATAATGAGTCTTATATACGGTCACGATGCACCTCTACACATGAAGAAGCAGCAGCGGCGGCGGCAGCAGCAGCAGCAGCGGCAGCAGCAGCAGCGGCGGCAGCAGCAGCCCGGCACGCAAACAGCTCCCATGTGGAGAGACGGACCTTCAGACTTCAGTGTATTTAAACGCAGCTGCACCTTGACCCCGCGCGACCGCCACTCGGACAACTGGACTCCGGCGATACTTCCGCCCTCGGTCCTCACGCCGCGACCCGAGCGCGCTCACCCGCTATTACGCATTCCATCCCGACTCCAGCGACTCACACACTCCGTAATGTAATGTAAAATGCATGCTGCTCCAGTTGCATTTTAAACACGATCGGTCCAATTCAGACGCCGCGCTCTCAGACGAGCTCTAACCAGATGTTCTGTGCCATTTGTTTCTTTACATACAGCGCTGCCATTTCCCCTAATAACACTTCAGGAGAGATTTAGAGGTTTATGCACAGATACTTAAAAAAAAAAAAAAAAGAAAAAGGAGGCCTTGCATACCGAATGAGAGTCTTGACACAGCGGCATAACTCGTGGGCTACGTGCTCTGGGTTCAGATGGAGACAGGCGAGAGTGCTGTATGAAACTAAAGAGCTGCAGGGCATGCTGTTTCATGTTGTTACACACTGTACGGAGGCAGAGGAGAGAGAGAGAAGGTGTGTGTGTGTGTGTGTGTGTGTGTATGGGGGGGATGACACAGATTTCTTTGCCTTTCTGGATTTACAATTACCCAAGGTTGAGTGGCCTTCACTATATTTCTGGCCCGTGAGCATGATGCTGTTAATTGGGCTGACAGAGGTTTGCCTAAAGAAGTGTCTGCTGTTTGCGCGTGGAGGTATTCTACACATCACAGGGACGCGCTGCAGTGGCCCGTTCGCCCCAAACCCTCCCTCTTTTACCCCAACGCTCGTACTTGAAACCAGATTTAGTGGAGGAAAGCCGATCGAAAGATCCAAAGACCCCAGCGCGTCACATTCCAGGTTCTCCCTCCCCTTCTGTGACTGTCTTGTTAAATGAGTTTCCATCACTGCTGAATAAAACCCATGTCTACTTCAGAGGCTGTGTGACCCCCGGGGTGATTTCTGATGATTGCGTATGAATGTCAGATGTTAGTGGGTGTTTGTTTTTCATTCGATCAGTAGAAAAGGAGCGTTAAATCCTTTTTCAAATCGAAGAAATGGCTCATTTTGTGACATGGTCGATGTGGTTTAAATCCTATTATCGCCAACCTCAAAAACTCTTTGTCGCCACAGAGTCACGCGGTCGGACGGTAGAAGTCAGAGATGTGATCATGAAGAAGGGGGTGACCCCATAGGTGAACCTTGACGACAGGGAGGACCCCCCCCCCCCGCCCTTGATTTTCAACAGTAAGAGATGTGGGGACGTGACCCAATGCTGCAAAGAAGCCTGAACACCACTGGACCAAGTGAGAACAAACGGTACTTCAACCATCTTTTCTAAAAGTGTCGTTTCCCACGCAAGGCTGAGAACTTTTTGAACAACCACCGCGTACCTCTCTATCCCAGAAACAGAGCCGGGAATCAACAGCCGTCCGAATCCCATCCTCCCCCACCTGATGCAAGGCCGAGCACCGGGCCCACGGAGAGAACAATTACTGTCAGCGCGGCTCCGCACTGTGTCAGGGCTCGTGGCTGATCACAGAGCCGCGTCCTCACCAGAATGAGGACAGCGAGGGGACAGATGGCAGCAGATGGAGAGTCAGAGTTGCCCCTCCAGATATGAGGACTTGGCAACGAGAAACTTTTTGTTGGGGGAGGCGGCATCGGGGCAACTTAACCTCTGGACCTTTGGACCTCTGCGAGCGCGTATCCGTGGCCTTCGTGTCCGTGTCCATCGGCGGGACGCCATCAATTAAACGGGAGATGGGATATTTAATGAGCCGCACTTCATCAACATGCACCTCGGGTATTTGACTCGAATAGGAACTGCTGGTACTTTAAAGGTGCAGTGTGTACGATTTTGGTCATTTGTGCCACTTCCATTGGTAGCAAAAAAAAAAATCACAACGAAATTGCAAAGCAACGTTTTCATAATTATTTCTGTCCACCACCCTAAAATGAGCCCATTATTGTATATTTACACGAGGAGTGGGTCCTCTCTGTGGGGGCCGCCATGTTTTTTTTTACAGTAGCCCATAGTGGACATACTGAACACCCTTTGAGCTTCCAATGACAACTGAAGGCTACCATCGGTTCTCCTGCATGCTCAGGAGGTAAGGGTGAGGGTGGGGTGATGGACACAATATGCAACTTCACCTCTAGATGTCACCAAATCTTACTCACTGCACCTTTAAGAGAACGAGTGCCATCTGTCCCCCCACTGAACACTCTTCATACACAAGCATGTGTTCCAATGCCCAGATGACACCGATCCACATTCCTGTATACAACTTTGGCACCGATATGAAAGATGGAGCTTCTGGTTAAACGAGTGATCGTTAACACAGTCGCACGGTTAATGAGGGGGATTGTGCACATCGGCAATGTGGTGGAAAGACCATTGACTCGGTGCGGCTGCACGCAGGTATTGATGGGCGCTGTGCGGCAGAGGGGGGAGACGGTGGTTCCAGGTGTCACACCGATGCCGAAGCGGTTGCATAATCGTACGACCTGCAGATCATTCATTCATTCATTCATTCATTAGACGAGGACTTGTCTGTTTGCAGTGTCCTTCTGGCTCTCAATGTCTCGCCGACCTCCATTTGTCGTCTCTCTCTCTCTCTCTCTCTCTCTCTTCCTTTGAAATGAGCATTTTTTTTCTCTCGTGCACAGATTATAGTGGGAGAGCAACAGTTGCTATGGAGATGGAGTAAAGTCACGCATGTAAAGCACTTCTTTCGATTGGTAGACGGAATCTTGGAGTGGGGGGGTGGGGGTGTGTGTGTGTGGAGGGAGGGGGGGGCAGAGTTTGCTGCAGGAGCATTTGATCTTACTGAACAGGACACGTCTGCGTCCAAGCGCAACACAGTGTGTCCCCTCGTTGGTGCTGGGGGAGAGGATTTTTTTTTACGTGATACCATTCATGTGGAATGTGAACTTAAACACACACACACACACACACACGATCGAACACACACGCAATCAAACACACAAATCCAAACATAAAGACCAAAACCAACAGTAAATGGACCCCAGTTATGTTGTTATGTAATCATTTTTCTCAGTGACCTTGAAATGGCCATCTCTGATGACCTTGCTCGAATAGGAATGTAAAGGACCCGCCCACTTTGTGATGCCACACCCCCAAAAACCATGGGATTACATTTGGAAGGCGTCAGAAGGCTGAAGGCTAAAAGATCCCTTCATGGGTCGTTTGTACAAGTAACCTTTATCAAAGCATAGAGAGCATAGTTTTACCATTTAAAGGTGCAGTGTGTAAAGTTTTGGTCATTTTTTGTCACTTCTTAGATTAGGATTACAAAACTATAATATTCTGACATTTTTACAAATGTTTAATCACCTCAATGTATGACTTGCTTTTACATTACCCTTAAATGAGCCCTTTAATATATATTTTCATCAGGAGCAGGTCCTCTCTATGGGGGCTGCCATGTTTTCACGGTGGATTTAATGACAAATGAGGGCTTCCACAGGTTCTCCTGCTCAAAAGGGAAGGATGAGGTGATGGATACAACATGTAACTTTACCAACAGATGTCACCAAATCTTGCACACTGCACCTTTAAAAGGACCAGTGAGCGAGATTCAGGTGAAATTAATCCCATTTCCCCATCTCACATGTTCATGTCGCTGCGGTTGCAGCTGCGCATCAGATTCAGACACGAGACACTTGTTCTGAATGCGAAGCATCAAATTGGATGTGTATCGTGTCGGACTGGAACAATGTGGCTGCTAATGTCCGCGTAGGCCTCAGTGACACTAAGTGGATTTACATACGTTTAACTGGAGGATTTGTTGACGAGAAACGTAAAACGACAGCGGCCTTATCCTTTTCAATGGCATCGCTATCTGCCGCTGCCTCCCACCTTTATGAATATAAACACAACTTTATCTCGCCATAAGTCATCTGCCCGATCCCTGATGGCGTCCTTCACCTGTCCCCGGCCCCACTCGTGCCCCGCGCCCGCCGCGCCGCCTGCCGCTCCGCAGGCATTTACGTTTGCCCCCATTTCCATTTATATGGATCTAAATAGCATCTTTGGCTGATTGTGACAACGCTCCCTGCAGCACATGTGATTAACACGGTAAAGTCGGGGGGCCTGATAGCCTGCGCTGATACCACCCCCACCCCCCACCCCCCCGACGCCCCCCCCCCTCCCCCCACCCCCCCACCACTTCCTCTGCGAGGAGTCACATACCCACGTGTGTAATAACCCCCTCGCTCCACTTTCTCCCCCTTCCACTTAACTGGAATCGATAGGCCCTCCTCCAGCCCGGCCATTTATCTGATCCGGCTGACAGAGCCAGTGAAACAGCCACAGAGGATCTGGCCCCGTGGTCTCGTTACAGCCGGCCCACCGAAGCCAGATTTACTGGACTAGCTTGAGCGGCTTTATTCATGGATGGAGAAATGAGAGGAGGAGGAAGAGGAGGAAGGGCTAAGAGCTCTGCTCCTCTTCCTCTCTCCCCATTTCAGTCTCCGGGTGAACGTTGGGGGAACAACTCTTCTTATTACATCACTTAAGCTGTTCATCAAAGCTACCGGGTGTGAATGAGTCTGTCCGTGACACCGAAATCATGGCGGCACCGAACCCGGCGGCTGCGCCGAGGAGCTGTTGCTACATGTGGGAGGCTCTCGGCGGACTCGCCTGACTGAGGCTTTCCTCCGTGTAGTCCAGCATTATTTATCCAAACATGGCTGGAAGTTGTGTTCGCCGCCTGCCAAACACAGGAAAGCTGCCATTTTCCCCATCTCATCTCCCTGTGTTTCATGTTTCTTGCTCTTCCTGAGAGCTCCTCTGGGTTTTACATAGGCAGTGAATCTACATCAGGCTTTTCTCAATCCACTAGGTCATACATACAATATGAGCCAGGGCCGGATCTGGGATTTTCTGTAATCAGGGGCCATATGGGGGCCGGGAGTTGCTGCTCAAAGAAGCCAATGTACGTCACATTTAACACCAATCTACAACAGGGGTGTAGAACTCATTTCAGTGTCGGGTCCACATATGGCCAAATTGGTTCTCAAGTGGACGGGACCAGTCAAATCACAGCATGATGGACCTATAAACAATAACAACTTCAAAAGTACAAGTACAAATACGGAAGAATAAGTGAAAATATCATTTGCCAATATAACCAACATAAACCAAGGACACAGTTTTTTTCACTTTGCAAAATGCAATCCCATGGGCCGGATTGGACCCCCGGGCGGGTCGGTTCTGGCTCTATGTTTGACACCTCTGATCTACAGTATGCGATCTATTTTGACCAGAATTTTAATGAACTTTGCTTCAAAGCCACAATTTGTTGAATGTAATTTGAAAAATTGCTGCTTGATCAAGGACGAAAAAAAGCATAGAAATGTTTTTGCAGCTTCTCAAATTGATTGATAATGTTGCTGATATTTTACTTTTACATTTTCACAAGACAACCGAAATGATCAGGGTACTTTGAGGACTCGTCAATCTATCTATCTTCTGTCTATCTATCTATCCCAGAGGTGTCAAACATATGGCCCGGGGGCCAAAAGCGACCCCAGAGGAGGGTCCGATCCAGCCAGCACTTTGTAGACTTTGTAGAAATGACAGAAAAGACTACAACTACAATTTTTTGATAAAAGTAAAAGTAGTAGCAAGCATCTATCTATCCAGCTGTCCATCCATTCATCCATCACTGTCTCCCTGGATCCACCCCTGATATCACCCAAGTATATATACTTATATATATAAGTATATATATAAGTCACATATGTGCATCTGCACATGAAAATGACTCCCGCATACCTTTGATCCTCCTGGACTCCCTGCGCTGTGTGGTTTTGACACCCGGCTGGAGCTCGGCCTCTGCTGACATCCTCCACCGATGAGTCCCTCGTCCCGCTCACAGCAGATGCACCATGGGTTAGCAGCAACCTGGCTGATCCTCCCTCTGCTCCCAGTGTCCGATGCTCTCCGCGTCCGTCCTTCCTTCCTTCCTTCCTTCCTTCCTTCTCTCTCACAATCGCTCTTTGGTGGAGCAAACCTCCTTCACATCCATGGTGAGATGTCTGCTACTCCACAGCAAATGAAGATCCAGCATCGATGACTCCGCTCTTTCACTGCTGGCCCATCGTGTTGGAGTGTTGCTTAACAGCGGAAGCCGGATGAGTTACGAGCTGGCGCGACCCTCTCGAGAGCGGCTTCAGAGCAGATCTGACATCTTCTGGAGTGTCTCTCCCTGAAGGTCAAGTATCACATGATCCACTGTTGATCTTTTCTGAGGTCCCAACTATTGCTCAGGTGTAATTCCCCCCTGGGGACACGGCAGCATTGATTGAATCAAATATTGCTCTTCAGTGCAGGTCAAGAGTGGATGCTATTCTTTGGTGGAGCTCTTCAGATGCGCGGCCCATCCCAGTCGCTCGCTCCCAGCTCTGAGGAGACAGGGGGGGGGGAACGGTTAATGTTAACCCGGAGGTGGTTAAAACATTCACGCCATGTTGATATCCGCACATTACGGCATTCATTTCACATTCAAATCGGCGGGCGGCAATTTCAACAAACAAACAAATCAACAAAGACGCGATCGTCTCCTCTGGATCATCAATCCTTAATGAGGGCGAGGCAGGAGACGCTCGCTGCTCGGTGCCCACCCATGAAGGAGACCTGTGGCATTGTGTTGACGTGCGGCTCGCGAGTAAATATAGAACATTAGAGCATGACTGGTGCTTCTGTGCGAGCGAGGCAAGTTTTCGGAAGACGGATCGTTACAACGCTCCCAGCTCGGATCAACAGCCCGAGAGGAGGGGAAGTAGCAGGCAGCCATGAATGACAGGCTGTTTCAAAGCAAACTGCGGTGGGAATCCTGGCACAAGCCTCTAAAAACTACAACCCCCCCCCCACACACACACACACACACACACACACACACACACACACACACATTGTGCTTTAATGCCCTTGAATCATCTACTGCTAACACGGAGGCCAAGCCAAGCTGGCAGCGCGGCTGGCACAGCTTCCGTTGGCATGGTGACGGGCCCATTGTTGCGGGAGGAGGAGGCCTTCAGCCGACCCTGGCCTGAAAAGAGCTGCCGCACACGGAGCACGGCGCTCATATTATCCTGGGTGACACTGTGTGACATTGTGAGTGTTTTCTAATGAGGGGGTCTGAGGGTCGTTTCAGGAAGACTTTCAACAATCTTCTCATCAAGTCCATTTGTCTTCAAACGGTATCACTGCGGGATCTTTTATTTTGCTCCCTAAACAAAACACTTGAATCATGTTGAGATGTAAACACAAATTACACTGATAATCAGCTAATGACGACAATGCAGCAAAACAAACCACACTGAGCCACCACTCTCTGATGTTGCAAAACAAACAAACAAACAAACAAACAAACAAACAAACAAACAAACGGCAAAAATGGCACAAATGTTGCCTGTGCCTCGTTAGCAATGGGAGTTAAGCTGTGTACATTTATCGTGGTGAACTGGTGTTTACGCTTCGAATTGCAATTGCAACATTTGTCCACTAGTGGGCACATGTCAAACAATGTCATTGCTGGAGCAAATAAATGTCAACAGACACATTATTATATATATATTAAGTCCGAATATCTTTATCGCCACCTGGTGGACGGCTGAATATATTCCTGCCTCCTCCGTGTTAGTAGACTCAATGTGGATGGAGGACCTATACAATTGTAAAAGATGTTGTTTGATAAAGTTGTTGTCAGACGGATGCAAATTCAAGTTTGGCTTTAATGAGTGATGTGATACTTGGATATTGATTTTGAAGCTCCGCCCCCCTCCCAGATCAGACTCTGGCTCCAGAGCAGTTGCAGGATAGCAGGTGGAGGCCGCATCATCCGTCTTTATGAACAGTCTATTTGCTCTTGTCACAAACTGAGCCGCAGTACATGAGTTTATCCAGTATATTACTTGAGGGATGTGAGAGAAGACGATTCTTTGCTGAAATGGGGGGGAAACAAGGCTTACGGATGAAAATCCTGGCGCTGCGTGGCCTGATACATGTGCACATAAAATAAAAAGGACCTGCAGCTCCGGTGCTATACGAGCCTCCACATCACAAATCCCATCCCCTTGAACAACTGCTCACCTCATCACCACCACCATGGCCGTCTAGACCATGTGTCACCCTTCATGTGGGTTTATGAGGCAGATAATGTCGCCCCAGGTCCGGGGAGGGAGAGGAGGCGGCGCGCCCCCCCCCCCATCTCCTTCATGAGTGCACCTCACACTGAGCCCTGGAGCGTGTGTTGATGGTGGAGGTATTTTCCATGTCACAAAGAACCTTATCAGAATGTAATTTTCATTAGCGGCCGGGGAGATATGCCTCATTGTATTAGTCAGAGGAGCCATTTAATGTGATGTATGGCTGCTTTTCAAAACCAATGCTATCTGGGTCACTCAGGCTCCTCAATCTGCTCCGTGTTTGAACAACTCTCGGTGTCTCTTATGATTTGGGTCAGAGTTGCGGAGCGTCACTCATTTCTCCGGCTGCTCTCAGATGATGATGGCGACGTGGAAAGCCCCTGACAAAAGCCTCCCCTTTATTTATTAATTTGCTCATTTTAGCAGCACCTCTGCGAAGCGCAAAGGAAACACCACCTTAAGGCGAGTCGAGTTCCTTTAATTTCCCTCCTTTGTCTCTGCGCTGCGCTTCCTGCCCGCCTGCCTGCCTGGGTTTGAGCAAAGCATCTCTGGAGACGGGTCGGTTCCTGCTCGTGTCTTCACCAACGGAACGAGATTATTGAACAAAAGACGCGATGCTGAGAGAAAACCTGATGAGAGAAAACATTGGGTACATCAGTCATGCATCCCATTGGTTTTCATCAGGGGTCGGGGTGAGGGGGGCGCGGCGGGGGGGGGGGGGGGGTGTTTCTTTTGGAAG
>JAFBJT010111319.1:12901-28343 GCA_016785325.1 Chascanopsetta lugubris | reverse complement strand
GGGGGGTAAGATGTGGAGCGACGGTGGCGGGTGGGGCTGCGCAACGGGCACGGTGACGGCCACGCTCGCCGAATTGTCCAGTCTTTCCTCCGGGACCACGGTGGCTGCTTGGGGAGTCGGGAGGGGGGGCAGGCGGGGGTCTCCGCAGTCCGAGCTGACCTCGTCCTGCGCTGGAGACTCGCACAGACCGTTGGTGTGCGCGTGCGACTCGGAGGTGCGTACCGAGTCGGATTTGGCAGAGTGTTCGGGTTCGGTGCCGAGTGCCTGCAGCACGGCCGCGCCCAGGAAGTGGTGTAAGGAGGGGGAGGAGGTGTTGTTGTTGTGGGAGTCGGAGCGGCCCAGGGAGCGCGAGGACGGTTTACACATGGGCTCGGAGCGATCGGAGAGGTCGCTGTCGGAGTGGGAGCGCCACAGCTTATTGTGCCTCTGTTTGCTGCGGGAAGAGGGAATGATCATTTCATCGAACCTCAAAGACGGGGAAATATGTTTAGTCGGCGGTATTTCCCTCGGCTTACCTGGCCAGCAGAATCCCCTGATACTCCTCCAGCTGTTTCATGAAGGACGGGTTGGGTTTGGTGACGGCCCGTCGCTCCTTCACGTAGTCGAAGGCCGTGTCCAGGTCCCAACCGTACTCCTTCATGGCGTAGGCGATCACCGTGGAGGCCGAGCGACTCACGCCCATCTTACAGTGAACCAAGCACTTTGCGCCCGCTTTCCTAACGGAGACGAGACAGTGCGCTGCATTAGATGACCTGTGCGTCCAGGGAGTTCAGCAGAGTGGGTGTTTAAAGGCGTCAAAGGATCCGTCGTTTGGCGAGAGGGCGCTCAGGAGGATCTTACTTTGCTTTGGAGATGAATTTGAAGGTTTCGTTCCAGTACTCCAGCAGGTTTGTGGCCTCCTCATCCCAAACTCTGATGTTGTGGTACTCGAACATCCCTGGGAAGAAGTTGTCGATCTCCCTCGTCACATTCAGGATGTATCGCACTCTATGGGCAGGAAGAAACCGGGCGACACAGCGCAGGTTACACAGGCTGAACAGAACATTCGAGTTAAACGGCCGATCCGGCCGATTATTCTTCATGTTGAGATAAAAGATAAACTAAAGATGAATTTAAAAAGTAAACATCCTGCTTGCTATAGCTTTAAAATAAATGCCCGGAGTACTGAGATTGAAACAAACACATATTCAACATGACCGTGTGTTTTTTGAGTAAACGCATTGAAATTCAGATGGTGAGACGTAACCCTCTAACTGCAGCGGCCGATCTCTTACCCGCTGTTCTGCAGCTCTTCCAGGTTGGAGGCGTTCCACTCGGAGCCCTGCAGATAACACAGGGTCAGTGGATGTCGAGGCGAACATAGGCAGGATGAGCACATACTACTTCCCTCTGCTGATTCAACATAAACCTCGTTGTGTATTGCTACACTCGTGGGACATTTCTGAACACTAATTGCCAAGTGTTGTCGGACAACAGGGCTCCTTCTTCTTACCAGATACACATGTTCAAAGATTTCAGTGGGACTGTCCATCTGTCCTAGGATGACGATCATCTCGTTGTCGATGAACTCTTTAAACTCCCTCAGGTTGCACACCATCTGCATTTCCAGCTCTGTGCGGATCTGGGGAAAGGCGCGACAACGATTCGGAGCAGCAGGGTTATCGCTTCTGTTGAGTGAGCTTCTCGGTTCAATAAGTAAAATCTAAACAGGAACATTCGAATACGTGTCTCTCACCTCCTTACAGGTGACGTTCTCCAGGTCTTTTTGCATCATGATCTCTCGGAGTCGCATCTTAATCAGCCTCTCTGTGCGCTCTCTCTCTGTGGGCCTGTCAAGACACACACACACACAGCAGGAGAATTGAAACAAGCAAACAATAAAAGCAGATTTCTCTAACATGGAGGGAAAACACCCCCGGGTTCTGTTCATTTATTCATTTTCACTTTGGTCGAGATGAGAGAATCTGAGTCAGTGCTTTGCGAGGAGCAGCAGATTTGAGAGAGGAGAATCCAAAACAAAATGTGCGTGTGAGGTCGGTCTGTTGTTGTGCCCGGACACTTTTAGCCTTCCTACGTCACACCCATGATGCCAACACGTGGCCTAATTACCTCTCAGGAGGAGAGTGCTCGCTGTGCCTCCAAGCTACTCCCATGTTGCGCTGTCTAATTCCTTTTTTTGCCTTGTTTTGCTTCCAAGTGACAACGAGACACAGCTGTGCAAGTCAGCAGTCACACGGGGGCAGAGTGGGGTGGTAACGGGAGTGTAGCAGCAGATTTTAAAGGCATACATCAGTGTTGGAGCCCTAGAAACAAGTCGGCTTGTTTATCTCAACGTTGGCCTGACCCCAGGGGGCCGAGTTCACAGAGCTCAGAGGAACGGACCCTTTCGCAATCCTCGCCAACAAATATAAGTTAGTCGTCGACATCCAAAAACACACTGACCTCACAGCAGGCCGCGACATGCCCACGGACGGCGGCCCAGAGAAGTAAAGGGGGAATCGTTTGGCACGCGAGTGACGATTGCATGGCGACAGGGTGATAAACGGAGGTATGGCAACTCGGTCTCTTTGTTGAGTTGGTGATAAGGGAAGTATCATGTGGGAAACTCCTACATCCAATGAATCACACTGGCATGAAAACATGTTGACATCAAACCACTTCCTGCTTTCTCAACCTTCACTCTACCAGGAAACGGATGGCCACGTCAACAAACACTTGCAGGTCATGTCGTTTTAGCCATCGCCCAGTGCGGGAAGACAAACAGTAAAGATTTTACAACCTGCCCCGTGTGTGTGTGTGTGTGTGTGTGTGTGTGTGCATGTGCCTGTGTATCAAGACTAATAAAGCGTGGGTGGTGATTTGGATGGCACGTGTTCTGGGAAGAAGAACAGACCTGCTGCTCCAACAGAATGAGGTGTTTCTTGGTTCAGTCAGGCAGTGAATGACACGAGTGTCTCTTGATCGACGAAGTATAAAATGGAGCCGTTATCTATTTCCACATCTCGTTCTCCTCATCCAGGGGCATCAGCGGGAGAGTACCTTCCTGAACACCTTGTTCTATTCTCGTCTTTGCCTCCTGTTCTTTGCCTGCCATCTGCTTCTGTCAATCCTGGTGTTGCTGTACCTATTTGTCTGGGTCTGAATTCTGTTTTTCCAGACGTAAATCAAGCCGGCGAAAGCCTTGGCTATTTTGGACACCCTCGGATCTCTGGAAGACCGCGTGAGAGCGTGTGTGAGAATGCGAGTGGGTCTGCGCAAGAGAGAGGGTTTCCAAATAGGTTGCAAGGCGCTAAGCAGCAGGGAGGGGAATTTCCCTTGTGTTCGAAAAGCCGTGAGTCCCGCTGCCTGTGTCGCTTCCCGCACTCTCTCTGCTCCCGTGTGAGGCGCTGCCAACTCCGTGTTGCAGATATCAAAGTTGTGTGCGTAGATGATCACGGCCGTGTGCACGCACACACCTCATTCCTGGCAGCAAGCGGGCATTGTTGTTTTTGTTCCTGTTTCACCCTCGGAGGTCACGGACCCCCACATCCGGAGCGCAGGCCCGGTGAGCCAGATGTGGGGATGGAGCAGCGCTGCCGGAATGTGATGTGGGGTTGGCCAATGTTGTTGTGAGGAGAGGACGGACAGAGCAGATCGTATTTCAGACCATGCTGAAACCCACCTACTGCGAAAAGAGCCCTTTCCTCTCTCTCTCTGACTATGTGACGCAAGCGTGGGCAGCACGAGTGAAATGTTTCGGTCCACCCTGCGGTGCGAGCACGTGCGTTTACTCTCCCCCTGCACCTTCCGCAGTCACAGCTGAAAGGCATATGCACGTGTCGTGCGTACGTTGCACACGACTGCGGTCAGGACTGACCTCGCCAGTTTTCAAAGACACCCGTGAACAATAATAGGCCACGGCTGCAAATAAATTCCTCCCAGGGTTTAGAGGTTCAGTACAGTCGCGTAGCTGCGCGCACATGCCCCTGTGTGTGAGAGGAACGTTTAAGTGCGCTCACCCGTTGGTTTTCAGAGCCAATTACAATCTACTACCATCCGACGTGACCACCGCAAAAGTTCTCGGTCTGAGCGCAAAAGAGATGTTTGGCGATCAATGCTGTGTGAATGCAAATATGTGTCGGGCCACGTATACTCCATTTCAGTCATTTGATGAATCTATGCAAGGTTTTGCCTACGCGGCTTCTGGGTGCTGTTGTCATTGACCTACAATGGCAGCGTAGCTGCAGTGCCAGCTATTCCCAATCAAATCAAATAGCAAAAGCTTGGCTCTGAACTGTTCTTCTCCGCGTCGATCTTTTGACATATGGCCGGACAACGGCTTGACGTCCTCCAGAGCCACAGTGTATCTCATTCACAAGTTCACTATGATAGCTTCCAATCCACAATCATCCATGGCTTTAATGTGTGGGTTTGGTCTGGTCTCCTACTCACAGGTCTGTGAAGGGGACAGGTGAGTTTGCGCGGTGCGACTCCACGTCCTGCATGGCATTCCACTCATTGATGCAGAACTGGTTTGAGGAGATCCTACTCTGGTAGTAGCTGATCCAGGTAAGAAAGAGGCTGCCGGGGTAGTAGTTGTGGCAGCGAGCCACCTCACATGCTTTGTGGAGGGACTGGAGGGCTGACCTGCAACACACACACACACACACACACACACACACACACACACACACACACACACACACAGACACAAATATTTATATTAGCTACAAAATATCCACAAAGAAATAGGTTTGACAAAATAGAAATGAGAAAACTCTTCTTTAACCAGATATCACTTTTTCTTTTTTCAAAGGTGATTTGCCTTGATTTGATTTGATTTGATTTTCTGTAGCTTCAGCCACCACTATCTTACATTTATCTTAACAATAATTCATAGGGTAGAAGTCCCACATGATATACAAAACTTCACTTTTGATTTCTGAATTATTTTACATGCATACTTTTTTAAATTATGACTTACTGGTAACAAATCTGGTATTGTGAAGGACAAAAACAATCTCTACTGCATGTGAAGCAGGACTGATACAACAGGACAGGGAAGAGGGAAAAACTGAGAGAAAGACTAAAGGAGTGAGTGTTTATGGAAAATAACACAAGGAAGCAGGCACGAAGAATGACTGAGAGAAACAGAAGAAAGGAAGATGAGAGAGTGAAGATCACAGAGATGAAGAGACATGATAGGGAGATACACCCCTGAACAAACGAACGTATTACTGGGAGAGGAAGGAGGTCAAATTAACAGGGGGAGACCGAATGAGGAAATGCAGACAATGAGTACAGAGACCAAGAGGAAACACTGGCATGTGAGGCAGGGAAAGATAAAGAGGGGACTGGGGAGTAGAAAGATAATAAGAGAAGGAGGACGAGAGAAGAGATAAGTTACAACAGATAAAGAGCTGGAGGTCAAAGTCAAAGGGGGGAGTGAAAAGGATGCAGCTGTTCCGCTGCTGCGACACAATCTGCGGACAACTTCACACAAAGCGAGCTCACCACATGGCCTGGACAGACACTGGCTTAAAGACATGAACCCTGTTCACCGTGGACACACTGAAGCCACTGTGGACACAGAGACAACACCACGGTCAGCCAGGTTATAACACTTCAAGTCAAGCAGCTAAATATCATCAAGGTGTAGAAAAGGAAACGGGACGTGTGTGTGTGTGTGTGTGTGTGTGTGTGTGTGTGTGTGTGTGTGTGTGTGTGTGTGTGTAGAAGAATAGAATAGAATAGATTAGAATGCCTTTATTGTCATTATACACAGTGTACAACGAGATTGAAGGACAACTCTGGTGGTGCTAAGAGGGAAAACAACAGGGGTACCCTAAATATAAAGTCTATAAAAATAAAATTAAGAATAATAAAATAAAATAAAATGGGATCTGTGGATACATCTAACACATTTACAGCAGGTGTGTGTGTGTGTGTGTGTGTGGGGTGTCTTACCCGTCTCCATCCAAGTGGATCAGAGTGTCAGTCCACAGAGGTAGAACCAGACCCACCGTGCAGCAGCTGGCAGGAAAATCAACACGTTAAAGCACAGCGCCGCATGAAATACAGTAGGCTGCTTTTATGACATTCAAGAATTTCACTGTGAAAGATTCCGGTGAAATCGTATTCCATTTCTACAGTCAGAACTTCAATGGAATTATACGGTTTAGTCATCTACATGCACAAATTGGGCCACAGAAGGTCGTCTCTATGGAGGCCTACACATTTTAGCAGTAGTCCAGAACAGACAAATTAAATACTCTTTGAACTTCAGCACTCGATGTATCTAAATCTTACAGGATGAAACGGTTTGAACTCGAAAGGTAATAAGACAACCACGTGTTCAAGTTACCGTAAGCAGAGTAGGATTTGACTGCGTTTCATAAAACTGTAAAACAAGGAGCGTTGTATTGTTGTTGTGGTACCGACCTATCAGAGGAGACAAAGTCCATGCCCAGCACAATGCTCTCTTCTGTGTCCTGTCTGCCGTTGGTGGAGACCACGACCATGTAGCGAGTTACCTGAGGGTAGGCGCTCTCCACGCGCACAGCCTGAAAGGAACGACAGGGCGGACGGATGAGGGAAGGACGAGTAATGGACAAACAGCAGAGAGACAGACTGTGAGGACTGTTAATGTCTTCAGGCGCTTTCGCCAGCCTGTCCAAATAACCAGCGAGATAATAATCAGGCTTATCGTGGACTTTTGTATGGGAAGCTTCACAGTTTGATCACAGGGTTGGGATTACAACCTGGGGCTGTGGAGCTTATAGTAAGTGTTGAGTCAACAGGGAGGGTCTGAAACACGCTACTGAGAATTCATACTTGTTTTTAATCTGTCCTTCACGGTGACATTTTGAAGTGTAGTATTCGTTTGGTGGAATACTTTTTCGTCCAGATGACGCGTGGAAAACTACTTTTACTTACCAGTCGTATCGTGTCCTCCGGCCGCAGCACAGTGAACATGGTCTGAAGGTGTTTCTGGAGATCACCTACACAGACAGGATTTCAGCAGGAAATTCGGTTTCAGTTTATTTCGGACAACAGAAGCATTCTTGCCATTTAAAGGTCAACATAACACAGAGGATAGTGTATCATTTCCCCTGTGGTAGGTTTCCAGTACATTCACGCTGGTGTCACTTTCACTCGGGCCTAGATCTGAGGAAGAAAGAGGTTCTTTCTGTGAGACTAACCAGGACACTGGCGCTCCAGCTGTTCCTCAACATACTGCACAGGAATGTGAGGAAGAGTTTGGAAAAAAAATAATATCTACACACTATTTAAACACCTTAAGGGAATATATTTTTGGAGTTGGAATTCAAAGGTGAGGGTGAAGATGCAGCATTCTTGAATTCAAACAAGTTTTTACCTGTGTGCTTGTTCCTGCGCTGGCTGGTGGGAGGTGATGAGTTTGGCGTGGGGCTGCTTCCCCTGGGAAGGAACAGAGCGGCACCTTTCACCGTGAGGAAGCTCTCACTAATGCTGGGAGAGAAAAGAAGAAAAGCAACATGTGACTAAAAGCTCATTTTGTCTGCGCAACTTATGCAATTCTGAAACTCGCCACCTTCACACAAACCGACCCAAACACGAGATGGGGGTCTAAGAACAGGCGGGTGTTGTCATGGGATGATGTCAGTGTCACAATTGTCCATTCAGCGTGGCCTCTGGTCTGCAGACTCCCATGGATCAGACCGAGGCGAGCGAAACAAGACCCAGGCCTCAAAGTGAACTCAGAACACAATGTTCTGTGCTTCTCCACACAGCTGGAATACACACAGACCCACAGCTGCCAGCGGAGAGGGATGGGAGGATTGGGAGGAGAGCAAGAGAGGGAAGACAGAGCAAGTCTCCCCCTCGACAGTGTCGGAGCAGAGATAAGAGCCGACCAGTGAGTGACTGCGTTGCTGCATTGATGAGGACACATAAACTGTTCCAACCAGACACTAAATACTGAGTGGGTGTGTTGAGATTCTCACACTGACACACAGGAGTAAACCGCCAAACAGGCCGGTAAATACAGGTTGGATGACCTATTTCCGCAGCGGTTTATTGGACAGTTGACAACAATTGGACCAATGAAACACAAATGATGCTGTGCAAAGGGTCCGCACTAATATATATATATATATATATATATATATATATATATATATATATATTGTCCGCACAAATATAATTAATGATATTATCAATGCCACCTTAGCTACATCCACGATAACAGATTTCATTTTAGAATATAAATCACATCTATAGTATTGATGAAATAAAAAAGATAATAGCCATTTATTGATCAGAAACCTGTGCATGTTTGTGATGTTTTGACTCCGTTTGAGCCCATCCAGACTAAACTGTAGCCTCTGTCTTCCATGTTTGAGTAGTGTGGACACAAACCAAGCCTTTGTCCCCCTCGACAGTGTCGGAGCAGAGATAAGAGCCGACCAGTGAGTGACTGCGTTGCTGCATTGATGAGGACACATAAACTGTTCCAACCAGACACTAAATACTGAGTGGGTGTGTTGAGATTCTCACACTGACACACAGGAGTAAACCGCCAAACAGGCGGGTAAATACAGGTTGGATGGCCTATTTCCGCAGCGGTTTATTGGACAGTTGACAACAATTGGACCAATGAAACACAAATGATGCTGTGCAAGGGGTCAGCACTATATATATATATTGTCCGCACAAATATAATTAATGATATTATCAAAGCCACCTTAGCTACATCCACGATAACAGATTTCATTTTAGAATATAAATCACATCTATAGTATTGATGAAATTAAAAAGAAAATAGCCATTTATTGATCAGAAACCTGTGCATGTTTGTGATGTTTTGACTCCGTTTGAGCCCAGCCAGACTAAACTGTAGCCTCCGTTTTCCATGTTTGAGTAGTGTGGACACAAACCAAGCCTTTGTGATACATTTTGAAACAAACAGAAAAATGTGGACGTACACAAAGACAAGTCAAACCTGCAGAACTGTAGCACATCTATGGAAAGACACACAACAGACACAAACTCTTGTGTCTTATGTATTTTGAGCAGACGTACTGGGCTGCACTGGCTGACATGGTCAACCATGATATAGTATTTGTTTTCATGTATGTGTTTCAATACATTTTGTTTTATTCATTGACTTGTTGCTTTACATTCCAACAAAGCAACTGTGACTTTGAGGGAGGTCAAACATTAAGTTGTAACTTAAACGTCACTGAATGTTCCATTTCGCTTGTGTGTGTATATAACAACATGACACAGATAGGAAAGAAACAAAGTGTGACCAGAGGTAACAATAATCCTGGGTGTGGGCCAACCTGTTCTGCTAAACCTGAAAAGGGTGGTTTCGTAGCCCTTGGGCACAAAAGCTAAAAAAAGAAATAGACAATGACACGCATACGCAACGATGACCTGTGGCGTCAGAGAAAGGCATGTGATGACATCAAAACTAACCACATGAGAAGATAAGCAAACATTTGGTGGATATTCTAATTCGAATGATTGATGACTTTGTTGGATAATCTCCCCCCCCCCCTGCCCCTGGCAGCCGTCTGCAAGTCTACAATTGATGAACCCTAAGTCTACAGTTCAACAAGGTCCGTGGTTCTTCGGTTACACGGTCATGGCAACATTAAAAAAACAAAAAAAAACAAATATGTCATGTCAACTGCCTCTCAGGCTTCCTGTTATCCTCCTGTACTCTGTAACTTCATCTCTCCATCCTCTGACTGTCCTTCCTGGATTTTGCTGAGACTGTGGATGGACAGAATGAGACGATGCACAGCGAAGAGTGGGGGAAAAAAAAAACCAAAAAAAACAACAAATTACAACACAGCACTCTTGCGCTGATCTCATTTCCCATAACCCCTACACCCTTGACCCTGCTGTTTCCTTTCATGCTTCCTCTTTTTAGCTTTTCTCACAACTTTGGCTCTTGGCCTAGTTTTTCACAGTCATTCTCAATTACTGCTGCATCATGTCTCACTGCTCACACACTGCTACTGTACTTGGCAATGACCATTTATAGCCGTGCTACTGTCCAATGTCATCTGTAAGATAACACTGGTAACCATGCACGTGCATGCACGCCAACCTGACCTCTCACACTCGTGCACGGACACACCGCGAAAAAGAAATGGAAGCCCAATAGTTGGAAAGGTGGACGGCATTGGAAGGGGGCGAACATCTCTCGAATGCACTTTCTAAAAATACAGTGGTCCTTTAAAAGTTTCAGCATTTAACAGACTATATTCAGACACGAGGGGTCAACTTACTGTACATGTACTCTGACATAGCAGCGATAAATCTGTTAACAGATTTAACATGGCT
The DNA here is from genome assembly GCA_016785325.1 of Chascanopsetta lugubris. Lineage (NCBI taxonomy): Eukaryota > Metazoa > Chordata > Actinopteri > Pleuronectiformes > Bothidae > Chascanopsetta > Chascanopsetta lugubris. Next base: position 18,026 of record JAFBJT010111319.1, on the reverse strand, counting down.
TTCCAAGGGTCAACATTCATTGTTCAGGGCCAGTGCCAATATCGGTTATCAGCAGTAAATGAGGAAGATTACTTGTAATTAAATCAATGTGCATTTATCCTTACAAAGCTAATCTTTCTGACAAAATGTAAAACTGTAGAAGAATATTTACTTGTAACACAAACGTTGGGATGCTGACGTCATCTCTAAAATACCAAAGACTGGTTTTCCTAGATCAACTCTAAATCTCTCACTATTGCATGTTCTCACTTTTCATTTACTACATCTCTCACATGTGGGGGTTGAATCATATTAGATTTTGAGAGCCAGTACCAGAAGACAGTACGAGAGTTTAATGAAAGTGATAACAGACTGGTATTTAAGGTAAAAAATATAAAAGTTCAATCAATTTTTTTTTATTTGAAATATAACTTCATACATATTTTTAAAAATGGCTTTGCCAAGTAATTCAAAATGTAGACCCGACTCTTGGCCTGATTATTGGGATGTGAGACAAGTGGATGAACTGCAACTAGTGTGGCTGAGGCGTTAGAGGTCTTTTATATATGTATATATAGAATATATATATAGTATATATATATACATAACAGTTTGTTATGTAACTGTGGCAGCACAAATTAGACTATGGCAGACGGCCACAGTCTAAGTAATAAGATTAAAATGAACCCAATTCTGCACATCTACGCATCAGTGAAAGGCCGGCATGACCTTGGAATTGTCAACTTATGTAAAATGACTTCCTGTAAACTCTTTTACTAACTGATTTAAAAGTGCTTTGATGTATCAGGTGGGACAGATCATGTCAATCAGTGTTTGAATGTACTTGTATTAACTGCATTACCATATATTTTTTTTTATTTGAAATATAACTTCATACATATTTTTAAAAATGGCTTTGCCAAGTAATTCAAAATGTAGACCCGACTCTTGGCCTGATTATTGGGATGTGAGACAAGTGGATGAACTGCAACTAGTGTGGCTGAGGCGTTAGAGGTCTTTTATATATGTATATATAGAATATATATATAGTATATATATATACATAACAGTTTGTTATGTAACTGTGGCAGCACAAATTAGACTATGACAGACGGCCACAGTCTAAGTAATAAGATTAAAATGAACCCAATTCTGCACATCTACGCATCAGTGAAAGGCCGGCATGACCTTGGAATTGTCAACTTATGTAAAATGACTTCCTGTAAACTCTTTTACTAACTGATTTAAAAGTGCTTTGATGTATCAGGTGGGACAGATCATGTCAATCAGTGTTTGAATGTACTTGTATTAACTGCATTACCATATACTCTGGAGGAGTGCCGGTCCCATCGGACTGAACCACTGCATGCATTGTAAACCTGCGCTCGCAGAGAGGTAGGAGGGGCAGGACAAAGGGAGGCAACAAGCACAACTGAATTCGCCTCCACAAAGCATGTGGATGAAGGGCGGATTGATAAAGAAGATCCAGTCAGAGCTGGGGGCGGGGTGGGCCATCTTTTGGCGTTCAGCCCTCCCGAGCTTTGGGCTGAAGCGAAGCGCTGGAGACTTGTTCGGGGAACGGGCAGAGACACGATCATCTCTATGTAAGGACCACTCCACGCAGTGGGCAGATAACTGGGTGACACCCCCTCCCCCACTGTGCGTGCCCATATTAGTCACTCTTAAGAGGAGAGGGAGTGGGATATATATAGGGCCTGGCTCTATGCAGGGGACGGCCCTGCTAAGGCTGCGGGAGTTTGCACCCAAGACCGATACGGCCCACAGGAAAGACAGGGAGTTAGCTGGTGGGCATAGGGGTCCACAGGTGGACATTAGGCCCGGCAACTCAGAGGCACAGAGATTAGGAACTTGAGAAGAGGGAAAGACAGCGACAGATGGATTACTGATGCAAAAAGCCAAGTTCATGGAGTGTCAGTGTCCTCATTTGAGCTGGGGACCTTTGTTGAGCATCATCTCTCTGCTGTCAAATAAAGATTTATGTGGTTTCGATCGATGATCAAGGCTAGAGAGACAAGAAAAGAGCAGATGAGGGCAACCACAGCAGAGGGGGGTCCGGACAAACAGAGAGAAAGGGAGACCAGGTCACACTAAAGATAGAATGTCATCAACTGGCACAGCAGCCAGTCGACCCACAGCCTTCTGGATGTCTGACTGAAGAACACAAGTCGTGTGATCGGTCTGTTCCAGTCTCCTTGGCAACACAACAGCCATGTAGCAGGAATGGTCCAAACAATAAGCACCTGAGTGACCTAAACATACATGACCCCGGCATGCGGCACTATTCTGAGAGGGATTCATATTACAGTTCAACTTGAAGTTCAGACTAACTACATCCAGAGAGCAGCAGTGATGGGACTCAGCGGAATAGCTAAAGCTGGTCAAATGAGGACACATCCAGTCCGGAGGAGAGTTCATTCACATTTTCATCGCTTGTTGAAAAATGGAAAAATAGAACTTGGTGCACTGCGTGAAGTATGTGACTTCCAGGAATCACAATCCTTCACAAACACTCTCCTGGTAGCACACAGGCCTCAGCGTGGTACACTATTTGGTTGTCCACTTAGTCTGATTTACTGCCATTTAAACTAAGTTATGTAGGTTATGTGCGTCACATGCACACAGCAACGGACACACACGCCATAAAGACTGACCTATATCCAGCTGCTGAATTCCCTCACACACACACACACACACACACACGACACATTGTCACGTTTCAGTCTCATCTGTTTCTGTGGAAAACATGAACGTGACACAGACATTAAAGCGGAGCGGTGGTGGGATAACAATGGTGTTTAGGATGCCGTACGGCCACAGGTGATACTTAACTCCATCAACGGCCTCCTGGCTTGTAATTACTCATTCAAACACTAGTTAAATATTAGAGGCCGGCTGACACTCCGGCACTATAAACAAACAGACATACGCACATACTTTCAAGACACCTACACTCAAGTGAACACTTGGTGCTGTAAATCAAAGGATGCTGAAGTCCAACGCTGTGAAGAGTCTAGCGTCCCAAACCGCCATAAACATTAGTTAGCGGTGAGGAGGAAAACAATAATCATGAATTACAGCCAGGAAGTACAAAGATTCCCATATCTGTTGCCATTTACCAGGCACAGGTATGCTCTGTGGGAGTGTGTGTGACTTACAGTAACACAGACCCCGTTGACCCTCCTTGTGCAAACTTGGTTTTACAGGCACTCGATGGACCATGTCAGCCATCGCTGTGCACACTTGTTACTCAGCTCGCACACCGTAAACAAGGACTGTACCTAATGACGTCAATATGCAAAGCAACCGAGCTTTGGTTTCCCGCCAGCAGAATATTTTAATTGGGAGGAGGAGAACGTTCTGTCATCACATGAAAGCAGCAGAGCCTGTTTACTGAAGTTTTACACAGATGCCAGTCACTTCCCAGTTGGCCCATCAGGCTAACGGAGCCCCGAGATACTGCCTGAGGACTGGTGAGGTGGCGCCAGGCAAAACCGGTGCTGTCGATGAAAACAACCACTAAAGAGGTGACTCGGGAACACGAGCAGTGGTGGCTGAAACAGTCTCGGGAAAAGGGGACGGCGAAAAACACGGACACAGTTGGGACACACGAGGTGGACGGTGCCTTGTGTGAAAATCTAGACCGAAGACCACTTCTCCTGCGAGGGTCCAACTAATTAGGAACGGCACGGAAAAGTTACGAAACAACAGCAAACGTCCACCAGAGGAAGTAAATTGAATGACTGGGGCAAATTGGGCCGAGTTGATTGAATCATGTTTTAATTCACTTGCGGTAATTCATGCATTGATTTCCAATCAGAATGCCGCCCCCCCTTCCCTACTTCCCCTAAATGTGTTAAGCTAATCAGAGGGAGCTCCACTTGAGACTTTGGAAATATAACAGACAAGTCTCTGATGCGCTCTGAAAAGGTGGACATGTCTCCGCTGTAAAGACAAGTCGACTAAATCCTTCTACTTCTCACAGGTGGAAAAAGCCCTCTCCTCACTTTGCCATCATCTCTTCAAAACGCTGTAGATCACCGATAAGACCCCAGCAGGGTCTCACAAAGACAAGCTCTGCGTTATTCTCGAGAAATCCAGAGCATAGAATATGATAATGCTGACTTGAGGAGCAGAGCACGAAAATAACTGACGTCCATGTGTTTCTGAGTGGTGGTCGAACCGGAGAGGATCACCAGAGAGGCCTTTAAGCACTTTACAAAGAGATCTACTGTATCAACAGATAAGGACCATGGTCAAAGTGACATGATTCACCCTCACATTTCTGAACTCTAGAATACCATATGCCAATAAAAAAAAAAACATAGCTATAAATGTTATACTTTATTGTCCACCAACCAATCTCTTTCATTCAACACACTACTTTTAGATTCAGCCAAATGGCACCAACATCCACATGACCGTACATATCAGGTGACTGAATGCACCTGATCCATCCATCAAGATCCAACATTTCTGTCCTAATAAATACTACAAATGTTGAGAGCAAGTTAAAAGAGAATAATACAATCTTGGATATGTTTGCGGAACCTGACATACATTTGACAGGCTCTTCCCTGAACTGGATTGCGTCTCAAAAGGTTTCAAATGATCACTCCTGTGATATTTTCAGGGAAATCTTCATTAGTAACCAATAAACAATACACAACTAAATCGACATATACGCAGGAGTTAAAATCCTTGGAAACAGCTGTATTTCTTTGTCTGTTTATTTTTGTCAGACTACTTTCGGATGGATTATCACCCTTTGCTCCAAAGGCAAATATCAAGTACATCCAACTCTAAGACAAAGACAAATCTCCACGTTATATTTGTCAAACAAATCTGTGGAAACAAATGCCCCCCCCCCCCCCCCCCCCCCCCCCCCCCATCAATGGTGAGTGACTCGACCTGTGAAACAGGTGAACAGCTGAATCACTCTGCATGTGGAGCCTTTATGTCTCAATAAGGTCAAAAAGGTGCAGCGACGTGAGTAAGAGCCCGCGACGTCATCGGGAAATACAGATGTGACTGATGTTGCAAAACTGCCTTGGCGCTTACTCACTTACGGCGTCGGAAACATGAGCCCGAATCAATGTAAACGTTTGAGCTGCGGTGAAGCTGTAAT
>JAFBJT010111317.1:33443-67890 GCA_016785325.1 Chascanopsetta lugubris | reverse complement strand
AGGGGGGAGACGCAGAGGAAGCGGGGGGGGGAAGAAAGAAGAGGGAGGGGGGGAAGAGGGGGGGGGGGGGGGGAGAGAGAGAGAGGGGGAGAGAGAGAGAGAGAAATGGAAAAAGCTTAGGGGCTGATTACTGCGCACAAAGCGGAGCGATGAATTTACTGACCTCTCCTCACGGGCTCGTCAGAACACAGAGGGTTCAGATCCACGTTCAAACTCAGCTCTGTCCCTTCACTTGATTCTCTTTTTATTTTTCCCAGTCATCTCGTCTGTTTTTAGATTCAGTGATCTCTGTAAAAAAAAAAAAAAAAGTTCAGATTTTTTTCTAATATCTCAAGGATGACATGAAGGAATCTGCGAACATTCCGATTTTAGTGAAATTTAAAATTCTTTTTGAGAAATTTTTCTGAGTTAGTGTGACTCATTATTAAGTTTATATAATTTATTTATGCTATTATAAGTCATTATTTCAGATTTATAAGATATATTTAATGCTATTGATACCCATTATTTTAGCTCATGTAATGTCTTTCTTTGGTCTCATGATGATATGATATTATTACTCAGTATTTTAGGTCAGAACGATTCTCTGTTGTTCGGAGGCTGAACTTATTTTGATTCAGCTGCATTATTGTGGAGGTCAGCAGAACTGCAAGAAATGACTCATTAGAATGAAAATCAATCGTTTATATAATTATCTACACGAACTGATTTGCATACTTCTGTAAAATATCTACATCAGTTCATAAATGACCTGGCCACTCATTTTCAGAAATGTAGAAAAGTTGAATTGATTGACAGCCGCACATTTACACCCGACATGGCCGTGTCCACTCACTTCCTGCCTCCTCTCTCTCTCTCTCTCTCCCCCCCCCCCCCCCCCCCCCCCCCCTATACCCCCCCCCCCCCCCCCTCCCTCCCACAGCGAGGAAAAACAAGAAGCTGATCAAGATGAAGAGGCCCCCCGGAGCCGCGGAGCCCATCAGCAACATGCCGGTGCCCGTCATCCCCAGGATGCCGCAGCTGGTGCCGACCATGCTGTCGGTGCTCAAGGCCATCGAGCCCGAGATCATCTACTCGGGCTACGACAGCACGCTGCCCGACACCTCCTCGCGCCTCATGACCACCCTCAACAGGCTGGGGGGGCAGCAGGTCATCTCCGCCGTCAAGTGGGCCAAGTCGCTGCCAGGTGAGCGGACGCGGGGAAGTCACGTGACCTGCGACCAGGCGTCGCCGTTTGACCCCGCGGGTAAACGAGCGCCTGCTCGTCGGCATTGTTATCATTCCTCGCTCAAAGGTAACGTCGCCGCGAGTGAAGTCGGCGATAAACCACCAAAACATGTGACGAGCCCCGTGAAGGAAGACACGCCTCTAAAGCTCAGTAGATGTTCAAGTGCGTCGGCTTTTACTGCCGTAAAAACATGGCGGCCCCCGTAGAGAGGACCCGCTCCTCGTGTAAATATACATTAAGGGGCTCATTTAAGAATATTGGAAAAGAAAGAAACAAAAACAACAACAACATTTAGGTGATTATAAATTCAATGTCATTGTTTTGTCGTATTTTTTTAAATGTGACAAAAATGAGCAGAATCGTACACACTGCACCTTTAAGCTGCCGTGGTGTCAGACTGTGGGATTGGGCCTGATGAGCAGCGGGTCCATGGTTCAGGGTTTATCAGCGAACACCACATGTTCAGAAAACAGGGGGTAGAACATGTGACCGCTCCGCAGCGCTTTGATTTTAATCAGGTCAAGATGAAGGTTAATGTCTCTGCGTACGTATGTGGACAGCAACGCTCCATTAAAGTAGATGTGTCTCATGTGAGGGGACATTTTTTCCGCTTTTTTCAAATCAGAGGCCCAGTGTGGAAGATTTAGGGTGAAATTGCCTCCATTTATATTGCTTTAAATTGGGAAATAAAATGATTTTGACCCAATTTATTGGAGTATTGAATCATCCCAATGTACGAGGGCTTGTTTCCATTATGTTAGAATGAGCTCTTTATATCAAATAATGAAAAGCCTTTTGACTTTTGATAACAACCAGAGGCCGCCACCGCTTCTCCGTGGAAAGGAAGGGTGAAAGATTGGAAACGCCGTGTGTTCGATGTTTCCATCAGCCGTGCTCCTTTTCTCCTCATGAGAACGTGAAGCCACATGACTCGATAATCACTTCAGCTATTTCCTCCGAGAGTCTCCCTCCTCGCTGGAAATGTTGCTGTTGAACACGGCGGCGACTTCACATCGGATTTCTCCCAAACCTTTTTTTATTTCTTATTTTCCAGGGATAGATTTCTCTGTGTGTGTGTGTGTGTGTGTGTGTGTGACTGCACAGTGAGTGACAGATCTGGCTCCAGCCGTGTTATGTGTGTGCATTGTTTGCCGTTGGCCTCCTGCCAAGGTGATAGTGAGGAAAAGCTGTGAGGGGGCGGGAGGCTCTTGCATAACAGAGCTGGTTTTAAAACAAATGTAATGTGAAAGAGAGTTTTCATGGGAAGTTCCTCTTTTCAAAGTTTCGACACGGTGGAAACAAAATCGACTATGAAGTGAATCCAGTCCACCTCACTTAGAGCGTCCTCGTCGGGTTTTTGTGTCGGCCGACCGTGTAGTTGTGGATTAATTATGGAATCTGCAATTACACCTCCTTTATTTTATTAGTTTGTTTATGTCCTTGAAATTTAAATCTTGAGAAAATGAGTGTTTGTTTGTTTTTTTTGCACAAGGACGGAACTCATCACAATAATCGTCAAATATATTTTTATCTTAGTTGTTAATAAGTTGATGGTCAAAACATGTTTTTTGTAGCCATACCATAATACTACACGTGTACACGAGCCACGGCTAACACTGCCTCTTCCCCACTGCCGCGTAAACAATGAGTTTTCTCAATTGTTTTTCATTCACAGGCCTGAATTACAGTCTGTGGTTATCACAAGCCTATGAGACTTTAGTCTTTTATTTTACAATATCCAAAAAATAAAACAAATACAAACGTCCGCAAATTACCCAATCACAATTTTGAAGGCTTGGAAGCTGAATGTGCTTTTGCTCACAAGCAGCAGAACTAATCTTCAAATATCAAAGTGGAGGAACAACATGATTGTCTCTGATTGACTCATTTTCAGCAATCACACAAAGCCCCATGCAAAAACCCCATTGACTTCTCACAGAGGCAAACAATGGGATGAGAGCGTCCACAGGGAGACGTGGCCCTTTGGAATCAGACACGCGCCTCCATGAGGGTTCCCTTCAGGCCTCGAACGCCTCAGCGTTTAGTTAATGCGCTTTCACAAGTCTTCAATTTGATTACATTTGTTTTCAGAGCGGTTCAAACCTGCGCGAGGGAAACAAGGTTAGGGATGAGAGAAAATCGAGAGCTTTTTATTCAGTTAGATCCATTTTGTTCATTCTTCATTCTAGTAAACGTCGGTTAAAAGTTGCATGTTTATATTGACGTGTACGTATCTGATGCTGTTTTCAAAACAGAATTCTCTAAAGAACGAATCCAAAACGATGGGAACCCTGCTGGATCGATAAGTTACAGTTCTCCAAATGCCTTGGTGCTTTCAGCACATCTAGTCGTATCAGCTGTGGCTTCGGGCTCAGAGGGTCAGGGGTTCGAATCCCCACCCTCGTACTACTGCCACATGCTGAGGTGTCCTCGGGCAAGACACTGAAACCCCACATTGTCCCACGTCCTCGTAGAAATAAATGCACAGATGCTTATTTTATTTGATTTTTCTGTGTAATGACCTTGATTCTGACCTCTCCAGGCTTCCGTAACCTGCACCTGGACGACCAGATGACGTTGCTGCAGTGCTCCTGGCTCTTTCTCATGTCCTTCAGTCTGGGCTGGAGGTCGTACGAGCAGTGCAACGGCAACATGCTCTGCTTCGCCCCGGATCTCGTCATCAACAAGTGCGTACGCCGCCTCCTGTTGTTGTTGTTGTTGTTGTTGTTTACTCATCACCCTCTTCATCAAGTGTCATTGTCCACACATACGTATCTAGCGATGACTCAGATTGCAAAGTTGATCTATTATGCAAAGGTTTGCCTTTTCAAACCAGAAATAGGGAAACTATAGAAACCCTGTAGTAAACAAACATCAAGTGCAGATGAATAGAGAGAGAGAGAGAGCGAGAGGGTTCGGGTTCGACCGCAGTATGTTAATTACAAGGCCTCATTACTCCAACGGTCTTCAGCTGCACTAAATGAATGTGTAGGTGCTTATTACAATCCATAGTCCCCGGAGGAAGCAGCAGGACGGAGGCTAATCTCCGTTAGCTCGTCTGCTCCCACAGCGCTAGTTTCATTCATAAAGGTCAGAATTTAAATACTTAAAGATTTTTATTACATCATTATGGGTCTTATGACTCCTCAGACCTTTGCTGAATCATGCTTGCTTCTCCAGAACCCCCCGTTTGTTTTTCTCCATTTTTAACTAATCAAAGACAGAGGGTAACATTTAGGAAAGTACCGAATAGTCGAAGTAATACTATAGAAGTAATACTTCATACATTGAATAGTCCTACTGATGGTTTATATGACTGTATAACCACCTAAGTGTATTAATAATTGTTTTCATTACCCTGGAATTTAACGTTTTCATGTCAAACACATGAAGTTATGAATACAGGACATCGCATTGCCTGAAGTAGCTGAGGGCACAGTGTGTAGCATTTAGTGACATCTGGTGGTAAAGTTGCATGTTGGCGATGAATACCTCAAACATGTAGAGCCCATAATAGTGTGAGAGATAATAGTTATGGGGAAACCAGAAAGGTTTATTGTTGGTCTGGGCAACTGTGCGATCATGTAGAGAGAGAACATAATTATAGAAATGGCGTTCATTTGTTGACAGTTGACTGTGAAGGGATACGTTCCATTTCTGCCAACATCAGTGGAAAAGAAGAAAAACCATCAGCGCCAAAGGATTGACACCAGACTCTTTATCACAGCAGCAGTAATCTGCTATGTCATGGTCAAAGCACAAATAGCTCCTCCCCCTCCTCCTGGAGAGAGAGAGAGAGAGAGAGAGAGAGAGAGAGAGAGAGAGAGAGAGAGAGAGAGAGAGAGAGAGAGAGAGAGAGAGAGAGAGAGAGAGAGAGACAGAGACAGAGAGAGAGACAGAGAGAGACAGAGAGAGAGACAGAGAGAGAGAGAGAGAGAGAGAGACAGAGAGAGAGAGAGAGAGACAGAGCGAGCGAGCGAGCGAGAGAGAGAGCGAGAGAGAGCGAGAGAGAGAGAGCGCTGAGCTCTCATTCCACACACACATGTAAACTCAAAGCAGGGGTTTGAAATAGACGTGAAAGGTGAAGAGGTCAGGGGCCGGCGGCGCTTCAGGATGGATCGACGGCAATAAACCCCCAGGCTACAAATCTGGAGTGTGTGAATGGATATTGATTTAAGGGGTAGAAAGTAATGTGGGGAGTGCGCTTGTGGACGCGAGGTGTGAAAATCCATCAGCACTGATTTCACAGTCCGGTTTCCTCTTGCGAGGCTGAGGCGCTTCCCTGCTGGGGCTGTTTATCGAGGATTGAATAACAGGAAGAGCTGAAATCTAATTTGTATGTCTCTCTCTCTCTCTCTCTCTCTCTTTCTTCCCTGGTTGTCTTCAGCAGGTTTTTTTTTTAACCACCCCGTCTCTTTGTCCTCGTCCTCTCTTTGTGTCAGGGAGCGCATGAAGCTGCCCTTCATGACCGACCAGTGCGAGCAAATGCTGAAGATCTGCAACGAGTTTGTCAGATTGCAAGTGTCCTACGACGAGTACCTGTGCATGAAGGTCCTTCTACTGCTCAGCACAGGTAAAGGAAAACACTTCAGCTGGGACTATTCTTCTGTAAAACCCGGTCTCTAAAATCTCTTTTCCCGCTCCGTCGACGGACCAAACTCAATATGCGGCGGATTAAAAAGTCAACTCTTATCGTGAATGCGACGCGCAGCCTTCGCTTCCTGCCGCAGGAGGCTCCTCCTCGTCCGAGATGCTGAAAGTAAACAGATGCACGTAGAAGTCATTTTGTTTAACCTGCAAATGTAGTTTCATATTCATAAGTACACAAACGTGTCTTTGTTTGACTCACATAAACAAATAGCAAATGTTTGACGTCGGTCAGGTTTTATGGGCGGGACTTTTCCTAAACCTACCCAGACTGAGCCAACAGGCCAATCAGAGATGTCTGTGCCGTTCTGCGCGGGAGGGGCTGGGGCTCGACAGAGCGTTTCAGGGAGAGAGTGCAAACAGGAGCGGGGGCAGTGGACATTATGAGGAGTTGGACAGTGTTTTCTCAACGGTGACACTAGTTAAAATGTCTCTCGCCGAAAACAATATCACTAGGTGTAGATAATGACAGATAATAATAATAATAATAATAATAATAATATGCAGAAACAAATGATCTTGACACTGCAAGAATGTACAGAATTCTTGTCAATGCATCACCCTATTCACATGTCTATTACTCATCATCTGTGCTCAGCTGAACCAACATGTGTCCTGGTAGAGGGTTGTTTATTTTTTTTCTTGCTTAGTAAAAGAGCTTTTTTTTTTTTTATAGCTACAGATTTTCCCTCCAAAGTTTGCTTGAAAAGGATAATGATAAAGTGGAGTTGACTGTGGGAATACTAATTACGATTTGGCTTGGCTTGTAATCAACATGGCTGCAAATTGCTAGAATTAGAAAGCGTTACGTTTTTTAAAGCAAAACATGTTTCGTCCCCGGGTTTTGATTGTTCTGGTGTAAATTGGACAGAGAACAGATTTGTCCACGACATTTAGACTAAATGAATCTGGAATTGTCGGCACTTTGAAACGCACAATAAGGCACAAGCAGAAAAAGTCTTTACCAGCCCTCCGCCTCCATCGTTTCCCACTAAAAAAGGTAAAATAAAAGAAAGCAGTGGGCGGCAGTTCCAGCCCTGCAATTATCACTTTTATAACTATTCAACATAAAGAAATTCTCACTCTCTTCACTCCCCCCCCCCCCCCCCCCCCCCCCCCCCCCATTATGTAAATCTCCCAGACGACAGTTCCTGCTCCCTTCACACTCTCTGAGAGGAGGGGGGGGGGGAGGGGGGGGAAAGGATGCACTTAAGAGGCGATTTGCTCGTTATGCAGAGGAAATGACATTTCCATAGGGAGCATGTTCTTACCTGTGAGCTATTTCCATCTGTTCCCCTCCGGGATGGAAATACTATCGGGCTCAGCACACCTTGGGTTCCAGCCTTTTGACTCATTTCCTGTCCACACATCTGCGAAGGAAGGGTCGATTTTTGTCACGATCCGACTTTTACCTTCCAAAAAGGCCGCGCTCACGTCCGGCGCCGGAGGTCGGGTATCTTTCAGCAACACAAACAACGGGTCATTTCTGCAGCTCTGGCTCCAAGAAAAGTGTGTGTTCGCTCCTTTAAAGTCAGGTTTTTCTGCCAAATCCCAAAAGCACAATGTAGAGGCCAGATAGCATTTATCTGATTATGTAAATGGGACACTTGCTCATGCTCTTTGGGCTTCACGTAATCTCTAGGTCAGTGTCTGCGGCTCCGGCTGGGCCCAGCGCCAGGGCTGATGGGGGGAGGGAGGGGGGGGGGCGGCTGTCTATAATGTGTTGACGTGGTCGTTATGACAACAGTCTATTGATGTTTCCCATTCATCTGTGGGTGTTTCTCGCTTCCGACCGGCGGTGTGCGCAGCGAAAAATCCTCAGTGTGCGGTCTCACACACACACACACACACACACACACACACACACACACACGCGCGCACACACACGCGCGCGCGCACACGCGCAGTGTATTGTCGGGGAGTGCGTGTCCAAACATTAGCTTCTCCTCTTAGATTCACATCCAGGCTGCTGGGCTCTGCACCGCAGCATTTGATGTTACCTTCAGCTTTGCATATTTTCCACTGCCTTGCAGCACAGCGCGCCGGTGAGGGGGTGCGTGCGTGCATCTGTGTGTGTTTTGCCCCAGTTTCCTCCCGAGGGTGTGTGTCGGGGTCCCACACAGTACGTTTTAATGAAGTTTTAATGCCCCGCGCTGCTGGGCTGGCTGCAGCGGGGGACAGGATAAAGAACAGACAAACAGAAACATTAAGGATGGATTTTCAGTTTTTTGGGGGGCGGATGTTTGAATGCGCGCAGCCTGCTGTTCGCATCCCTGTTGAGGTTTGCTGTAAATATAATTACGCCACAGTTATGAGGCTTCATGCACAGTATGTGTGGGGCCCTGCTCGAGTAAACACTCGATGTCTTTATTGACAACATGTATATTTGTTCCCGTACAAAGCAGGTCTGTTTTTTTGTTTGTTTATGTTTTTTTGTTTTGTTGGTAAGATTGCAAAACCTATTTCCAAGACATGCAACACGGAACTTCACCAGCAGACACCACTAAACTCTACACCTTAAAGCTATTATCTGTGGCACAGACTGTCCATCTGTGTGGACGGGAAAAACTTTATGGAAGCAGCAAATAGCTCTGCACACACCTATACAACAAATGACTTTTTCATGATTTCCGGCGCCATATGACATTTTCTTTTTAGACGCCACACTATTTTTTTCAAAATCATGAAACAATGTCATTGTATGGGGTTAATTATCAGTAATTTTGGAATTAAAGGACTAATGCTACATTAGAAAATGTTCAGCAGTTAATTAGAAAAACATCTTGAACAACACTCCTTCAAAATAGTTAAGACACACACAGGCAATTAATTTCCTAATTACCTCATTTATTTTTATCTTTCACTTTCATTTCAAATGATTGTTTTACAAATCTCAATCTTGCATCCTGCAGCCTCTGACCAGCACACTGATGTTTCTCTGGTTATGTGTGTGTGTGTGTGTGTGTGTGTGTGTGTGTGTGTAGTACCGAAAGACGGTCTGAAGAGCCAGGCGGTGTTTGACGAGATCAGGATGACGTACATCAAGGAGCTGGGCAAAGCCATCGTCAAGCGAGAGGAGAACACCAGTCAGAACTGGCAACGCTTCTACCAGCTCACCAAGCTACTGGACTCCATGCAGGAGGTCAGACACACACACACACACACACACACACACACACACACACACACACACACCATTACTTAAATAACATACTTAAATTATATGTCCTCCTCATAGATTTATACAGCTTACATCATATATCACAGATTTTCAAACAATCATGGAGTCTTCCACATTCATACCAGCCAGGATTTACTTTTCATATCATGTGGATCAAGAGCATCAATACGTTGTTACAGTGACTCCAGCTGTGTGTGAAACCCAGACCACATCCCAGCGCATCAGCGCCTTCACTTCAAAGCCTCTTTATTGCGATTCTAAAGATCTAGCGAGGCCAATTAAAAGATGATCCATCAAATCGTTGTTTATTTTATTTTTTTTAAGCAAGAAAATCCTCACAGTGCCTCTCACTAATGTGCCTGTGTCTCCGCCCCCTCTCCCCTAAGATGGTGGAGAGCCTCCTGCAGATCTGCTTCTACACCTTTGTGAATAAAACCCTGAGCGTGGAGTTCCCCGAGATGCTGGCGGAGATCATCACCAACCAGATACCAAAATTCAAAGACGGGAGCGTCAAGCCTCTGCTGTTTCATCAGAAGTGACTGCCTTAAAAACAACAAACTGTGAAGCAATGACTCCTCCTCCTCCTCCACCTCCTCCTCCTCCTCCAAGAGCACAAACACCTGTAGCCACATGACCGGACAGTGCAGGAGGCCCCCCAGCTACGGACCTGTGGCCCCGCCCCCCTGGAAGACATCGGCCTCCAGAGGAATCGTCATTGGCTCGGAATGTCTCGTGGGGCCGGTTTGCGTTTATGGTGCCCCCCGCCCCCCCCCCTCCCCCTCCCCCTCCCCCCGCCTCCTACGTCTTTCCTGCCTCCATTGTTTTACTGCTTTTTCTCTGCCAGCGTTAGCCCCGCCCACCTCCTCACCTGCCCGCCTCTCTTTGCCCACGTCCCGGCTCCACTGTGCAGAGAATGTAGTGGGCGCTCCGCTCGCTGTGGTTTCCAGGGAGCTGCTGGCGACACAAGGGGACAAAGGAAAAGGCAGAGGAATTAGAACCATGCTCAACAGCGACACATTGTTTTTGTTTATTTTTGTCTCCGCCCTCTTTCTGGACCTAAGGACCATGAGGACAAACTGTTTTCAGCTGTTCACCTGACCACTGGAGGAAACACATCAAAAACAGCCAGAGGATTATTCCTCACAAATGTCACATTCTCTCTCACACACACACACACACTCACACACACACACACACACAGTCACACTGTTTACACAGGATGTATCCGAGAAGGGAAAACCAGTGCCTTTGTAGCTTTTTAAAGCTCTTCATAGCCATCCTCTCTCTAAAAAAATTTTAAAAAAATAAGAAAATAGAAACCTTGTACTTTCTTTACATAAGAATGTAACCTCCACATCCTTCCATAATATTTTTCATTTTTTTCTAACATGCTGGCAATTTTCTGTTTTCTATCCAAATTGCCATTTCAGTGTTTTCAATGCGGGCAGCTCTGAACTGACCCCCGTCACATGGAGGAAGGAAACGAGGACGACCGAGATGCAGATCATGTAGTTCGAGAAAAGTGTAAAAATAAAAGAATAGGAAAAGTGTTAGAAAATGTTTCTACGTCTCAAACATTTCAGGTGTTTTCCCCCCACAATTTAAAAACATTTGAAAAATACATAAAATCTCCCAATTACACGATCATTTAAGTTTCCTCCGCAAAAGCCCCTTAAAGGTACAGTATGTAGGATTAAATCACATCTAGTGGTGAGGTTGTATGTTGCAGCTGAATATCAGGCTTTTCCAACCATGTGCTAAATAATAGTTTCCTTCATTTATCATTAAAGCTAACAGGAAGTGTAGTAAAAAAAAAAAAAAATGGCAGCCCCTGCAGTGAAAACCCTCTCCTGATGTAAATATTGAACTGACAGATGTAATTTAACAAGAGTTTCACAAAGGTGATTATACACTAATTATGATAATCCTGTTCAATTACATTTTCGCCAATTGAAATGAAAATCGCACGCAGTGCACCTTTAAACTCAGTTGGGCCACACCAAAGTCAACACGTGTTGACCTTGAATGTAGCTGATTTTTTTTTACCAAGATCGATGAATTGAAAAAAAATCACTGAAAATACAAAAAATTGTAATAAGATTACAAAATAAATAAATTAATACATTAATGTATCTAATAAAAAAAGATCTGCCCCTTTTTTCAGATTTAAAATTTTAAAAGTTTGTACTACATTGATGCCAATGGAATTTATTCAAGACATATCCACTATTTAACTTTGCTTCTAGGATCTTAGATCTCGGAGTAGTCGGCAAATTCTGAATAAAAGTTAAATATTGTCTCTAATTTTTTTACTTTTTTCTGTGTAAAACCTTTTGAAAAGCCAGATCTGTTTGATTCTGTGTCAGAACCGTCCGCTCACTGCCAGCTGCCTCAACACTGAACTTTCCCTCTTTACCCACTGTGTTTTAAAAATTCTATTTCGAGTTGGAAACTGTTCATTGAAATATGTAATAAGTTACTTCACTGTCTGCTTCTCTTGATGGGGGGTTAATGTTATCGTGAAAGATCATTTATTTAGATTGAATCTACCCTTTAATCATCTCAGAGTGTTTAGAGTGTTTGCACAAACAGGACCTGGAGTTATTATTAAGCTCAGCATGGCTGAAAAAAAGTATAAATAGGTAATATATAAATAAACACATATATATTTTGTATATGGGATGTAAAGATAGCGATGAATCCTCAGAACCTCAGCACAAGAAATTCTCACATTATTTTTGGAAGCAGTTTGGTCCAAATCATGTTTTTGAATCAAAGCTCAGGCCATGAATTAACAACAACAACAACAACAACCTGGATGATTTTCCACTTGTGCCAAATGTAACGTTTGTTTTGATTTGAGATGTGTGATTGTTCGGATTCAGTGTCGCACCTGCACCAGCTTAAAGTATCGATTGTTGTCACTCGAACGGGTCTATGATCTTTTAGTTCCCTTCTTTCTCCTGCAGATACAGGAGATGTAAATGATATAATACAGATGGTGTATTTTTGAAAAAGTGACTCAGCAAAACGAGCAGTACTTTCTATATCTAGGCAGAAGGTGATCAGGATTTGTTTCTTTGTTGTTTTTTTTTACCTGAAAATATGATTGTACCTGCTACTGCGATAGCCAAAGCAACATACAGTAACCCGGCTTTAGTGTAAACACAATGACCCCGCCCTCCAACACCACCCCCCCCCACCCCCACCCTCTCTCATAATAGATTCTGTTTTCCTCATTGTTTCTTGTAACTGCCGTTCTTCGCTGCTCTGAAATGTCGCCCGTATGGATTTTCAGCTGTTTACTCTGAATGGTACTCGCCCCTCCGCGGCACACACACACACACACACACACTCACACACACACACTCACACACACGTCTGAATGGCGGTGAACAGACCAGGTATAACGGGTTGTCATAGCGACCGGCCATTTGTGTGTGACTTGCAGCTAACGGCGCACTGGGCTTCTGGACACACACGAGCCGCGATTCATTAAGAAGCCATGATGTTTTTAATCAGCCATTCAAAGGCAAAACGATGGTCATTTGCAGCCGGGACGGGTTTGTTTTCATGCAGGGCGCGGGAGCGGCGGCGGTTTGATGCGGGGGTTATTTTGGCGGGATTATTCCATTCCTGGTGACAACAGAGGAGAAAGGAAGGGATGGGGGGGGGGGGGGGGGGGGGGGGGGGGGGGGGGGGGGGGGTTGGATTAAACTTTGCAAACAGTATTACAGTCGTTTCCGATTGGTGGTGCTTCAGAAAACCAGCTTTAACACTTAACTATCTCCTTGCTCACTTCTAAATGGCCATAGGTGTATATAGCAGCGCAGACATATCCAGTACAAGTGTCTATTATTACAAGACTATTTTTACATAGACATAAAACCTCTATATTCCTACACATGTTTCTCTTGTTTGCCTTCAGCTTCACATCCGATTAAAGGCCTTCAGCGAAAGGGAGTCAGCGAGCCATAGACTTAAGATTTCAAATCAGGAAAACAGATGAACCCTTATTAACAGATATTTCTGGAGATGGATATATTGTAAAGATAAAAAAAAACAAAAAACAATATATTATATGACAATATTTTCTGCAATTTTGAATACATCCGCCTGATCCTCTTTGATATAATAGTTTTACTCGAATCCTTTTTGTACATTGAATGAGTCGAGACGGTAAATACTTTTTTTTTCTGTTTGTTGGTTTGTGTTTGATAAAAAAAAAAAGGTAGATGTGTTGAATAAATTAGGAAGTGTTGAACATTTTTTTGTCTTGTGAAGTAAATGTAAATTGTATGGGAAAGTCTACACGAGCGCTCACTGTGTTTTCAATGTTAGGAGGAAAAACAAGGGGGGGAGGGGGGGTTGTAGGAGAAGGAAGGAAGGAAGGAAGGAAGGAAGGAAGGAAGGAGAGGTGAGGTGGACTGGGGAAGGTTTTGTGGTATAGAGTGACCAAAGCAGAGGATTTAAAAATTCAAAAGAAAAAACAGATTGAAAGATTTTAACAAACAACAAGAAGTATTCAAGTAGTTACATCACAGTAGCACTTATTACCCAACTTGTAGTACTTCTTATTTTATTGGAAAGGTATCTTTTGTAAGGGTCAAGGTTTTGGATCTCATGTACATTGCTGTGAGGATTTACTGGTCACTTTAAAAATAGGAAAAAAATAAAATAAAATGTTGAATCTCCATGTGAAAGTAAATCTGCCAGAGCCTGATGGAATTGCACTACCTCCTACTGGTTGATAAAAGTCTATTTTGTATAAAATACATGCAAATATTATCTTTAAAGATTAAGGGCAGATCATGTTTCATTGTTATATATGGCTATGGCTTTCATTGAAGTCTGTTCTGTTCGTATTTCAGTTATGTAAATGTAATCCAATGTAAAAAGGAAAAAAAAGAGAAAAAAAAGAAAGATAAAGGTATAAAATGTTTGTTAAAAAAACAATAGTTTGTATTACTTCTGTATTACACCTCTTCTGTAGTCAGTGTCGATATTTTCACCTATTTGATTAAATGTTGAATTAAGTTATCTGTGTTGTTCTTTGACATTGGATTCGGCATCCTGTTGGTAACATCTCGATGTTTTTTGTCATCACTGGTGAAAAGCGCAAATTCGGAGAGAACTGATTTCTCTTTAGTTCCAACATCTTACACAATAAAGTTTTCTGTTTTCCAATGCTCAGCTCTGAACTGTTTATTATTTATGTTTGTTTTTATTTGTTCATTTTAGAAGTGTGTATTTTAATTCTTTCGGCACGCAGTATTGATTTCTTTTTCCTATAGTTGAACTGGAGCTAATGCTAATACTGACGATGCATCTAGCCTCGAGAGTTAAGTCATTGGAGGAGCATAAACACTCAATGAAATAACATTAAGAAAATAATGACATTAATTGTAAAAGTAGAATAACAATTTCAATAACGTAATAGAATAGAACATGTTCAAAATGATAAAGACAACACGTAAAAATTGATGTGAGGTCAAAGTCAAAGTTCTCTCTTAAATCACCAAAATTAAATCAGTTCACCCACAAGTTCAAGTGAATCACTGTAATGAATTTAAAGAAATTACCTCCAGGCGTTCTTGGAATATCGTGTTCATAAGGATCAGGAATCTTGAGGCGATACTGTGGATGTTGCTGTTGAAGAGGGAAACAAAAAAATAAGTTAGGGAAGCAGAAATGTACAGGAAGTCTATTTTTCTACGAATTCACAAAGTAAAGTTTTAGTAAAAACGTACCTGGAAAAGGTTGAATAAAGGAACATTACAGAGACAAGCTAATTCTGCTAATCATATCTTAGCTTAGCAGAATTAGCTTCCGTAATGTGAGTTAAAAATAAAAAAGCAAGGCAAATAATAAACAAAAATATCAACTGCAATCAATTTTATATATATATATATACATATAGGTCATTAAATAATGTGAGGAAGAAACAAATTAGCAGTCTGTAGCTTCGCTGGATGTTAAGCTAACATGTCAAGCTAACAGGCTTCATGTTGCTAAGACAAGTTCATGTCAACAAATGTGCCAGACGTTCTACTTACGATGGAACCGCAACAAAACTCCCTGTGATCCAGACGAAGAGTTCAAACAGTCATATAAAAACAAAAGTAGGCCATTTGATGTCATCTTTCCGTTACTAAAGTGCTAGCTGGAAGATGGTTCGCGGACCTGTGAGCTAACTGATTTATTCTTATGGTTGTGGATGTTTGTGCAACCTTGTAAACAAAGGTCAATCGTAGAATACAAAAATAAATAAATAGGCAGTGACACTAAAAATCCACATCTGTCACTAAATTGAAAAAAAAAGAAATCAAAGCTGCAGCTGTTTGTTATTTGTTATTTATTCTGCACATGCTCATCAATTCACCAACACATCTGAAGGAATATTTAAGGCTGTAGATCGACTTAAATGATGCAAAAATGTCGGGCGATAAAGAGGGAATTAAGTTAGTATGCAAAAAAATACAAAATATAAAATTTCATACTTAAAAAAATTATACCTTATCAAATGTGTGTGTTTATTTACAATGCCGATAAAACGCCTCCAGGAAAGTCATAAATAAGAAGTATAGATATGAACAAAGTAGTCTCATTTCACATTTTCTTTTTTCTTTTTTTACTCTCCCATTTCAATCAACTGTTAACTTGCCATAAAATCATTTCGAGGAAGCTTCGATCGAAAATTTGCTGACACAGCTGTTTCAAGGAAAACGTTCAGCTTAAAGAGAGGAGTTTGACTTTCCGAACATCTCTAGAACGAGCGAGAAATGTCTGGTCCTCGGACCGTCACGTTATTTAGCATCTGTGCCGGAGCAGAGGAACATGGAGGGTTGAGCTGCAACCCCCACCCCCCCCTCCCCCCAGTCCTGTACGACAGCTTCGACAGAACCGCCGGGGCTTTGGAATAAACACACACAATCAATCATGTGGTGTTTTGGAAAAGCAACGTCTCTTGTGATGTGGAGGGGGGAAATAAACAACATCCTGTTCGGGAGAAAATCCCCCGAACGTACTGAAATAGTGCAAACATGACTGTGATATGATACAGGATCCTGTTATTTCCAAAAATGTCAAATAAAAAACCGGGGGCCGGGGGGAAAAAAACGGGGGCCAGGGGGGGGGGGGGGGGGCAATGGAAGCCTCACACTCGGGTTTGTTTGAACCAGCCTTTCCCTCCCGTGCTTGGTTCTAAGCCTCCGATAAGCTCGAGGAGCTGGTTTGAGATGTTTCACATTTTTCCAGAGCCCTCGCAGGGAGAGGGGCTGAGGAAGAGGAGAAACCCGACGCTGACCTTTGGCCGGACTGTTCTCCAGGTGACCTCATCCTGCGGCGGATCTGCTTTTGCTTGGGGTGAGGCGGCGGGGCTTCTGAAACATTATCTGGGCCGAGTCCTGTAGCGGAAAAGTGCTCACAGACCCATTTTGGAGCCGTCCAGAACAAGAGGATGTGTGGTGGATGAGGAGAGAAGCGGCGGGGCAGTGCAGTTCAAAAAGAGTAAAGCCACAGCTCAGAAATATCAGCCCCAGATAAATCACACACACTCACTCTTGCGCACGCACACGCACACGCACACGCACGCACGCACACACACACACACACACACACACACACACACACACACACACACACACACACACACACACACAGACACGTATTACATCACGATCAGGACGCGGGGATCTGTCCTCGCCAAACCAAGAACATCCAAACTTTTTTTTTTCATCTTTTCTGTTCGTTTCTTTGTTTTTCCAGTGCAATTCTCGGGTCTCTCCCCAGTCCCTTCCACCGCGCCTCTGCATCACATCGGTTTGATACGGTTCCGCTTGGTCCAGGTTCGGTTCTTACGATGGTCGGGTCCAGGTTAAAAAACAAAACAAAAACAAATCTTGTGCAGTCCAATCCTGGTTTCTAAAGTCCATAAAACTGTAAACCAGAGAAAAAATTTAAAAAATACCCCCCAAAACTACGTGGATGATAAAAACTCCACGTAGTTCTCTGGTATCAGTCCAGTTCGACCGTCCAGTGTCCCCTCCAGCCAGCCGGGCTCCCGAGAGGCATGGACTGCAAAGACAGAGGAAGATGGTCATTTGTTGAAACATCTATAGAAAGATAATGACTTGAGCGTTAAGAAGAGGGAGATGAACGCCCACACGTTTAAGATATAATGAGAAACAGGAGGAAGAGCGGTGAAGAGGCAGAGGCAAATTAATAACTCAACACAATGAACTCAAAACTCCAGACTCTTGCTGGATTCTGACCTCGTACATGCGCATAATTATGGAGCAAAGAGTCGGGAAGGTGAATAAATAAATACCGGTGTTGGGCTATGAAGGGAAATGAGTCACTTTACAGAATAAATAATGAATAAAGAACAGAAGGTTAAAATCTATGAACTGCTCCATGTGCTTATGGAGGCACGGTGGGAATGGGTGACTGGCAATAATAATAGAATGTGTTGCAATCTTTCTGAAGAAATGAAAATGGACTTTGAAAAGGATTAAGGTCAAAATATTCAGTCCACTTTTTCCTCCGTTTTTGGTCTCCTCCACCTGCCCGAAAATCCCTTTCTGTCGTTCTACTACTGTCTGTCGCTACGACAACCGTGGAATGTGAGTAAAAAGACGTGTCAACTCGAGTCAAAGCGCATGAGCTCAGATGCTGTCGGAACTACAGGGTTCACTTTGTGCGCTGGTTTGACTCAATTTGTGTGTCTTCCGTCGCCAAATGTAATTCTATTCATTTGTTTGACCTAATTACTGATGAGGAGAGCAACTTCTAAACCTTAAGAGAAACAATGGAGTGTTTTTAGATGGATGGGACGTTTATGTCAAAACTGGCAGCAAGATGAGGTGTGAAGTCAAGGGTGTAAACCCGCTGTAAGAACTCAATAAAATGTTGTGTAGCATGTGCTCACTTTGTCAGACGCTGGTGAAAAGAGAGAGGGGAAAGATCAAAGGGTTAAACATCATGTTCCACATATTTCACACACTGCCTTAAAGGTGCCATGTGTAAAATTTGGTTTCACAAAGAGGTGAAGTTGCACATTGAATCCATCATCTCACCCTCGCCTCTAGAACCTATAGGTAGACTTCAGTTGTTGTTCAAACTCAGAGGATGTTGAGTATGTCCACTCTGGGCTACTGTAAAAACATGGCGGCCCCCATAGAGACCAATCATGTGTTCATTTAAGGGTGATGGAAGAAAAATAATACATTTAGGTGATTTTAAATTCATGAAAATGTCCGTATGTAATCGCTTTGGAATGTTTTCAGAAGTCACCAAAATAACCGCAGTCTCACACACTGCACCTTTAAGCTTTTCTCGTCTGTCTGACGGTGACTGTGGTGCTGACGGTGCAGAGAGTGTTGTGAGGCGGTGGCCTGAGCTCCGTGGGGACAGCTGGGATGCTCCCTCAGACAGGGGTGTTGAGATACCACTGAGGGGGGATTACATATCGACAAGGTCACATTTGACCCAAAAGGGGGCGGAGTGACAGGGTGACAGAGCCCCGCGTGGCATAGCTCGCCACAGTCTTTATCCACTGAACTCTATTTAGGGTCTAAGGGGGTGTGAGGGAACACGTGTCGACAGGCAGGACCAAAAAAAAGAAAAAAAAGAAATATTTTTAAATATTCCACCACGAGCGTCGCCGTCATCGCTCGTCATATTTTAATCCGCCTGATTATAAACGTTAGCGGTTCCTGACGTTTGTATGAGTCTGGTTTCCATCTGAGCCCCCGGAGAAAAACTGTGGAGACACAAACATGCAGCAAAAGGTCTGGGAGCGCAGGGTTGAATGACATGAGGCATATGAGAGAGAGAGAGAGAGAGAGAGAGAGAGGGGAGAGAGAGAGAGAGAGGGAGAGAGAGAGAGAGAGAGAGAGAGAGAGAGAGAGAGAGAGAGAGAGGGAGAGAGAGAGAGAGAGAGAGAGAGAGAGAGAGGGAGAGAGAGAGAGAGGACAGGCTTATGAGATCGAGGAGGAGGTGAGAAGGAAAATAAACAAAGCAAAAAGGAAGCAGGGAAGCCATTGAAAAGTAGAATTTGTTTTCAATATTCAGCGTGAAAAATGTCTGACTCAGAAGAAAGCAAAGGACAGTTCCATTGAAAACACAGCAGCTCCTCTGCTGAGCGTAAACAGCAACGACTCACACTTAGCTGCTTCCGAAACCTTTCAATACTCTTCACAGTTTTTCCTGAGCCAAATATTGGATTCAAAATTAACTTGTGAAAAAAAATTGGAAAAAAAAAAAAAAAAATCACACCTTTAAAAAAAAAAAAAAATCATCTTTATATAACTTCTGTTTCCTCCGGCGAGGAAAAATCCCTTTTTTTTTTTTTTTACCGGAGTGATTAAATTGAAAAACCAGAGTGGTGTTGGAGACCACAGAGTGTTAGAGACTGTTTGGATAACTCCGGATAACTTACATATCTTTAACCCCAGCGGTTGAAATCCTGGAGCCGGCCTAAATAAATGAAGTGGAGCGGATTCCCGGGGCTCGACTTATTGTTTCAACAGTAATTATTTGTTTTCACAGAAACACCAGCCCACATTCCTCCCGTCTTCCTCTCCGGGCCCGGCAGGTCCGGAGCCTGACTCACCGTTTTCAAAGATGGTTCCAGCGATGAAGGACAGCTCCGAATCGTGCTCTGCCTTGCAGGCGTAGAGCGCCCGAGCTTTGCGGCCCACGATACTGGAGGGGGGGAGGAGAGAAAATATATAAACATTAAAGGCTTTACGCCACCGGTTCTCAACTGGTCCGGCTTCGGGATCCACCATCACCCCTCAATGACGGGCCGCGACCCAAATCGAGGAGGATTTTCAACCATGCAAATGTACGTATTGAAAAGATGGAGCACTTTGAACTTGCGAGTTTAACGATAAACACAAATGACCAGCAGGTGGTGATGTTAGGGAAAAATAAACATTAGCTTCATGGTTCATTAGCATATGAAAACAAACTCCTTTCCTTCTATCTGTGAAATGGCAGGTGTCTATTGTCATTAAAGGGAATCATCGCCACCTACTGGTGAGGAGTGAATACATGGCACTCCTATGGAAAAAAAAAAAAAAATCCTCTTCAAAATAAAAGCATGTTTTCCCCCGCCCCCTCTAATATTTTTCGCAAAGCCTCGCGACCCACTGCAAACGGCTCTGCGACCCACTTTTGGGTCGCGACCCACCGGTTGAGAACCACTGCTTCGAGCGGCAGAGAAAACAACACGGTGCATAAACAGCGGGCAGGTCGTTACTTTAAATCAGAGCCATGTGGCTGCTCCGAGCTTCCTCCTGGGCTCTGAGAGGTTTTTCTTTTCACGCTGTCGTTTTCTCACACATCATCTCTACATCCTCCACCTCTGAGCTGCAGCTCTGCGGGTTGGTGGTCGACAGCGGTGACACACGCCACCTGTTTACATTCTCTACATCAGCACCATGCAGGACACTCCGGAGCTGAATCACGGAGTCGCACTGACACACACAGTGAGGCTGCCAAGGCTGGCTTAGATAACTGCATCCAAACCAGCAACATTTTCTATTCAAATTGAAATAGAACAGCTTATGTAACCGTGCGGCGCCGTCTCATTTGTATAAAAATAAAATAAGGGGAAGGTTACTATGCGGCCCGGAGGGAGAAACGAGGTCAGACGTGACGTGACTGCAACAACAATTCATAGCTTTTACTGGAATAAGGAATGAGCAAAGAGGGTTCGATCAAAAATAAATAATAATAAAATGAAATATCTCTTCCATCTAAATCGCTAACTCACGCCGATTCCCACACGCAGGTTTAAAAGCACTCGGACAAAACCTGGTCCCACAAACACTTTTAGCTGAAATAGCATTGACTCATTGTGACGATCGTTTGTGGCGTCATCTGCAAACAGTTGCACTTTCTCGCCTCGGGAGTTTCCCAGAAACCAAACAGCTTCTCTATCTCCTCACTCATCTACAGCCACTCATTCCGATCAAACTCATTTCACAAACGATACGAAACAGACCTGACGGGCGAGGAGTCGCTGGAGGCCGAGGACGTCGGCTGCGGACTCGACGGAGCTGAAAACATCGGCCACGAGGGGGATCGTGGCGAGGTGGGGCTGGGAGACGCCGCGCTGCTGGAGACAAGCGCCACGGGACATGAGACTCTGACAGAACATGACAGATATACCTTCTACAAAGTCTAGGTGAAGAGTCGGCGCTATCAAAGTTCTTACTTGGTCGGTACACTGCTGCGACTCTTCGGGTTGAGCCTGTGAACAAAGAGTTACAGACAGACTTAGCATTTCAACCTTGAAAACAACGCACATGATGCCACCAAGGTACTTCCAAGTTGCGGCGTCACTTATTGAAGCGTAAAAGTTGGTCAGACAGACACAGGTGTGCATTTGCGCGGAGGGTTGTGCTCCGTCGATGGCGGGATTGCAGAAAGCTCACTTAGCTAACAAGCTACGTGCGATAGAGCTTCTGAACTGCGTCCCTCCGGTTACCGAGAGGATTTACGATATGAATTCAGCCTTTGATCAGACTGAACCGGTCGCTCCGCTGCCTGTGAAACACACAGACTAATCTCTGATGTTTTGTTCCGTGAAGTGAGCTAATCGGCGCTGAGCGACGGACGCTAAATCCATTAGCTTGTGCGGAAAGTGACTGAAACGGTATAGTGGTCTGAATGTATGAATTGTTTTCATTACCCCAGAACAGGGGGTGTCAAAGTCACGCACCACATACGGCCTCGTTTAACCTCGAGTGGGGCGGGGCAGTCAAATCACAGCATAAAGCCGCTGCACCGACCTCTCATGTCAAACCACAGGCTTCCCCTAGTGTCCCGGCATGGTAAGTGCAGGTCAATAAAGCAACATCTCATCACCTTTTCTGGAATTTTTCACTTTACCTTTTTTTTTTTTTTTTTTTTTTACAGTAGTCCAGACTGGACCGAATATTACATTTGGCTTTAATAAAAGGTGTCACTATATCCCACAAGATGTACTTTACAGTCTCGGGAAAAAATATTTCAGTGCAGCTTCAATAAATAGCCTGAACAGGCAGATTCCCACTGTAGGATTATGAAAACACCAAAGGCCAATTACTGATATTTTGGTCACAGGAGGAGCTGTGAACAAAACACTGGCAGATCATCTTACGTCTGTTTCCCAAAGCTGCTGCATCAGTGTTCGTGTCTTTGTTCTATTTGTCGACTTGATATAAAACGAACGGCGACAAAAACCAAAGAAATGAAACAAATCTAAAAAATAAATAAATAAATAAAAGCAAGACACTAAGTATCAAGGGATAACTTTAGGGACATTTAGACAAATACCACTACATCAGGCAATAGTTATGGTGGTGTCAGACAAACGCTGAGTCATGTTTCCAATACATTTGCTTCAGCTCTAAAAGTGTCAATCAATGTTTTGGATGATTTTAAGCCAATGTCTTTGTCTCCTCCATTTATTTTATTGCTTTCTGCGTCAGTCTTCAATAAAATAAACACACACACACACAACACACACACACATATATATATATATATATATATATTCAATTACATGAAATTAAATGAGAATAAAATACATTTAAAAAGTGGGAAAAAAGCTTATGTGCCACATTTATTAATAAATGAGATAATGTCTCTGTATCAATGTACAGCCCTGTCCCTTCATCGGTGGCTCATTTGAAAGAGATGACTGTCTCTCCTCCCCCACACACGACTTCCTGCTGCGGCGGCCAACGGCACAAAGGTTTCATAAAGATCGCGGGTAAAGAAGTCAATCAACAGGTTTCAGGTGAGCGTGGCCTCCGCTTCACCCTGGCTGGCACCCTGTTTTGACAGCTCCATTTAATTAAATGTATGTATAGCCTCTCCCCTCTTCCCTCCTCACAGGCCATTTATTGACGTTCCCATAACACACCCACACGTAACACTAACGCACAGGCACATGCCTCCATCTAATTAACAGAGGAGGGAGAGGCAGAGCCCGACGTGCGTCTCAGACAATGCAGATCACAGGTTAGCGCCGCATTAAACCTGCAATCAAAGTGCGAAGGAATAACAGCAGTAACATACAGTGAGTGTAAAAATTTTTTTTTAAATTTATTTATTTATTTAAAAAAAGTTTTTCCTGCAACACACTTGTCATTCTGGTCCTGCCACTGCGCCGCCCGTCTGTGTTCACGGTGACAAATGACAGTTTACAGCGGCGGAGAGATTCCTGCGAGCTGGAATGTATCGCCTCCCGTCCGCAGGCTGCTCGCACACTTCGGCTGCCCGACCCACCTGACCCGCAAATATCAAGTTTGGCCACCAGAAGAAACACCGGGGTGCGAAAGGATCCCAGAATACGAATATCTCAGTAATGAGCATCGTAAAGCACGGTTTCTGCTGATGTCACACAAAGCCAGGGGCCCATCTTTGTTTTCACCAGCGCCGATCAAAGAGCGAGGGGGATCGAGAGATCGCGCGCCTCTTCGCCTTTTTACTCCCACTTGATCTCAACTCAAAGGCGTCGTATTTTGTTCCGTCTTCCCCTGTGCAGGGTTATTCTATATGTTCTGCTCTGCGTGTGGATTTGTTTCTATTCAAAAAAAAATCCCCACATTCCACCGCAGAGGCGGTGCCTGGTATCTTTTGATGTTTATTCTATTTCCACTTTGAGCTGACATCACGCACAGTGGGCGGAACACCTCCTACATCAGTTGGGGGCAGTGGACCAATCACAAGAGACGGAGCAGTCTGGGCTTTTCTGTTGAGGGGTGGGGTTGGTGGTGGGTTGGGGTTTTTGTGGGGGGGGGGGGGGGGGGGGGGGGGGGGGGGGGGGGGCAACAGGAGCAGCGGGAGTGGAGAGTGTGAGGTAACTACAGTGGTTTCTCACCATCAGGGAGTGTCTGCAAATTGTCACAGTGACAGTGTCCTCAGTGTTGACGTGTTGTTTTCAGCGTAATGTCCCTTTATTTGATTCCATAATATCTATGTCACACTATCCACTCCGCTGCGTCACTCCTGCTTTAAAAAACAAACATTTGACTCTCACATGAATTCCAGTCCCGTCCTCTGTCCTTTTCCATATCTGTGCTGACGGTGAATCCGACGCGTACAAAAGGTTTTTCAAATTAAAAGTTTGTTATGCTCAGCAGCTGATATTCTGACAAGCGTCTGGTTTATATATATATAAATATATACATATACATACATATATATATATATATATATATATTTTTAAAAGCACTTTTATAATTAGTTGAACCTGTTGTAATGAGCTCAAGGCTTTCATTTTATATTCCCGCTATAGCTGCGTTATTGTATTATCTTTAATTTATATTTAATTCATAAAACCATTTCTTTTGTTTATGGGTTTATTGTTCATACATTTGATTTGTTGCTGCTGAATTTCAATGACATATGATGGAAGAATATTGATTTCCCTCTTGTTTTTTGGGTTATTTACTTTTTACATATTAAAATTCTTCTACTTCTAAATAATGAGTGTGTTTTGGACACAGACTCTTTCTTATGTGTCTGTGATTTGTTTTGTTTTTTCTGTGATTCCATTTGCTGCAGCTATGATCATCTCCCTGTTCTTATACAACAATTACCTGCAATTAAAGCAAACATGAGCTGGGAGAATGTAATAAGCGCCTGGTTTGTACATTTTGCATTGCGCTGGAGAAATTTGCTGACTTGCCGAAACCTTAGTTTGATTTATTGAGACCTTTCATCGTCATCTAAACAGTTCGAGTTGAAACGTGCAGAAACAGATTGTGCTGCTGGAAAGAAAATGTCTACAGAAATATAAATCTAGGAAAAAACAAAAACAAGGAACTTTGTTTTGATATAAATCCCTCGAAAGCGATTGGCGGAGATTTAATCAAATAGTCTCAGAGCCAAAGGGAGAAGTTGTGTGTTGAAGGGAAACAAAAAAACAGGAGCTCATCACCAGAGGCTACAGAAGCAGACACATGTAGTTAGTGTGTGTGTGTGTGTGTGTGTGTCGCTGTGAGGAGGATATATTTCTATAGCAGGTTTTACGTTGCCATGGAGATTTTTACAGCTTCTCTTTTTTTTGAGCCTGGTGGTAAATCAAAAACATTATGCGTCTTTACCTTTAATCTTCCTGTTTCATGACTCCGTTTTTTCACTCAATAGCTTTTTAAAATGCCAAACGAGCGACAGGAATGAAAGACCACAAACCCGGCGCAGAGAAATGAAAGGAGGGAAGATATAGGCGATGACGTTCTGGCATTTACACAGGATGTGCTCCTGAATCGGGTCAGAGGTCATAATACTGAGTGAGTAATGAACGAAAAGGTCAAAGCGCAAAAGTCCTCTCTCATTGTTCGGCCATTTTCAATGTATTCTATGCCGTTCGATTTGACTATATGTCCAGGGACTCGTGTAATTATCTTGTGTGAGTGATTGAACAGTGAAAGCATGAAAAAGCCCCGAGGCGCTGGCGAACAGTCAAAAGGTGCCAGAGCTGAAAATAACAAACGGAGCTTTTCAAAGAGCTGGCTGTTGACCTCTGACCTTTGTAGCTCTCGCCTCCCTGTGGCGAGGATACGCGCTGACTTTTCCTGGAGAGCCGTGAAGAGGAGTGAACTGTGGCTACGTGCCACAGTTCAAGGTGTGACAGGAGACGAACCCATTGGTTTTTTCAGGGTCAAACGTTCGAATTTGTGTCGCGGCAAAAAGAGGTTGACATCTTACAACCCCCCCCCGCCACCCGCCCCCCCGCCGCCCCGAGGACCTGATCTCTCATTCTACAGCAATGGAAATACAAATTCTGATGATAACACACTCAAATATCAATGAATGGAAATCCTACACACTGGACCTTTAAAATGTCTACTGTTACGTTCATTCATACGAACCGTGGCTGATTCTCGCCACGGCCACATTTTGACATTTGGCCGATTGAGATTTAGTCGTCGAGGAGCCGAGACGCACTCAATGATTCCATCATGTCGTTCAGATGAAACTCTGCATTGTGAGCCCCCCCCCGCCCCACACACACACACACACACACTCACTCAGGTGCTGCTCTTTTCTCATGCACACACACGCTCCAGGAGCGGCCGGCGCCACGCTTTCCAAACGGCCATGACTGAATTAACGGAGGCTGAGATAATGACATGGAGCTCATTACCCTTTGCTCCAGCATGTGTACACATCACACAAACACAAAGAACATGTGTGTGTGTGTGTGTGTGTGTGTGTGTGTGTGTGTGTGTGTGTGTATAAAACATCTGACGGTATATTTGTGGCCTTCAGAGGAGAAATGTCGGCAACTAAAGAGCGAAGCCATTAAAGAGCCATGTCAGCACCAACGGGTGGTTCATTAAATGTCATTTAAAAAGCTTTTTGCTCCCTGTGATCTCCAACATGTCTCTCAGAGCCTCCACTTCTCTCTCGTGTGTTTACCCTCTGACATCTCCATCACCTGCGGGCAGATACAGGAGACACACTGTCCCCACTCCGTCTTCAGAGGTCCAAATAAGAGATACATCGTGTACACCTTAAAGGTGCAGTGTGTAAGGTTTAGGCAGGATTATTGGTTATTGCTGTTATATGAAACGTTTATACTGATGTTTTATCATTGTATATGATACGATAAGATAAGCTGAGCTGAGATCAATAAAGATAAAATCAGATCAAATAAGCCTTGAGATAGTATAAAATAAAAATGCAAAATAATGTATATAAAAAGTATTTTAAAACTAAGTGTTGAATATTAATGTATACAGTACAGACGGGAGGGCGTGGAACACTAGTTCCCTCTTACGAAGATGGAATATTATGTGTTTATATATTCATATATAAATATGAATCAAGTACAGGTGTAAAGTGACGGAGTCGGTATGTTTACAGCAGTATGATCACCAGAGTATATGAGTTATAGTTTTCATTACATTAGTGAGTGAGCCTGATATATGCACAACAGGGGAGGATCCGCTCATTGGAAGCGTTGCATTAAATTACTTTGATTTAGCTGTAATGTAGGACACAATACCTGCAAATTAGCATGAGGGAGTTAAGACACTGTTGTTGTTGTTTTTTTAAGTATTGGGTTCAGAAAAGTTTAAGTGAGAGTTGAGTGTCAGGAGAAGAGCCTTTCTAAAGAAAGATGTTGATGTTGAGACTCGAGGGAATCCTGCAAATCAGGACAACTCTTGTTTCTTAGGGGACCGGCAGTGATATTACCTTCTTTTTTTTTTTTTTTTTTTAAATCTATCTATTGTTTAATTCTTCCCAAACCTCTTGCAATTAGTGAAGAACACAATGCGTGTTTGCAAACAGGCCTTAACAATGGCTGAGCCTGGCCCAGACATGCAGAGAAAGCCCTTCTTGTTGTGACCGCGGTCCAGATCATGGTCCACGGGGTCGTTTCAACAAAGGTCCTTAAGAGCAACAGTGTACAGGCGTGAAAGCCACGTGACCTTGGAGCGGCAGCCTGAATTCACACTGTGTCCTCACGCGTCAAGTTCAGAACTTACCCTTGAAGCACAGTTCACACATACAGTACAGAAGCCCCCTCATTTTTAAAAGAGTCATAAATTCTACACTGGGCAGACAGTTTTGTTACTTTTAGACGAGGGAGTCTCTTGCCAAGAGCTTTATGTGGACATTTCCTCTTTGTGTTGCAGATTTACGAGGCGGCAGCAGTAAAATGCAGCTGATTTCATGTCGGGTGGCATCATCGCGGCACTTGCTGGAGGGACCTCACTGAAGCCCTTAAGTGTATTGTCTATAGACTGTGGTAATGAATTTAGAGACGTTTACAAAAACTAAATAAGACACGCTGCACACTATTGACCCATAAACTCAAATACTGTCATGAGGGGACGTAGGATGAAATGGAAAATAAGATACGAGTAAACAGGAAGTTAAGTCATTATTAAAAAGGTACAGTAAGTACGATTTGGTGACATCTACTGGTGAAGTTGCATAGTGTTTCCATCCATCCACCACACCCACCTCATTCGAACATGCAGTTGCCTGTTGTCAGTTGTCGTTAAAGCTCAAAAAGGTGTTTAGCCCGTCCACTCCGGGCTATTCTAAAAACATGGCGGCCCCCATAGGGAGGCCCCCCCCCCCCTCCTGGTGTAAATATACATGAAGGTGCTAATTTTAGGGTTATGTATAAGGCAAGTCATACTTTGTGGTGACGACACATTCATAAAAATATCCAGGCCATAAAACCCACCCTCCCCGTGTTAGTTGATGTAAATAGAAATGCCTCATCCTCAACATAAGAAAGCAAGAATTCATCCATTTGGGTGTCGACCCAAAAATGTTTGAAATATCATTTCTGCCACTGGAAATGTGACTACATTTCACAGAAAAATCATACACGCTGGACCTTTAATGCAAGAATATAAGGGAGGTTCAAGACGAGTAGTCTAGTGGAGGTGGCAAGTGGAAAAAAAGCAATGGTGGAAACATGCAATCATCTTAGCAACATGTTGTCGATGATTGTTGGTTTGAGTCATGTTGTCATGTCAAAGTGAAACAGAGACATAAAACAGATCTTGAAAAGACTGTGCGAGTGTGTGTGTGTGTGTGTGTGTGTGTGTGTGTGTGTGTGCGCGAGTGAGCGTGTGAGCGTGCGTGTAGGTATACATTATATAGTATGTGTGTGCTAAGCATCATGTCGCTGTGAATTCCGTAAGAAGGTGTGTGTGTGTGTGTGTGTGTGTGTGTGTGTGTGTGTGTGTGTGTGTGCTCTGTGGGTTAGGCATGCCCAGTGTTTATATGAAGACGTATGGCACTTCTCACAGGGGCCAGCTCAGACCTGCGCAACTATTTCTGTTTCACTTGTTGGTTATGTAAACTGGCGATCAAACATGGAGACAGGCTGAGAGGAGGCCAAACTGTGTGAGGACACGCACATTATGTAACCGCTCCCTTATACTTTGCGTATACATGTGAATGGGGATTTTGTGTACTTGTTTTTTGGTCTGGGTCAGTCGGCGGGGTGGGGTGGGGTGGGTTGGGGGTGGGATGGGGTGAGGTGGGGGGTGGGTTGGGGGCGGAGAGCAGAGATACCAATGTCGGCGCCTTTGTAACTTAAGCTCCTGCTCGCTAATGTTTTCCAGATGCTTTTTGGGGATTTAAACCGGCAACCCGCCGCTCGCTGGAATTCTCCTGCCTCGGCTCCCTTTGCTGCCACATATGCACATGTGTGCTGACGTGTGTGCATGTGGTCATGCATTCCTGTGCCTGTGCAATTCTGAGCGCAGGGAGAAATGTGTGTACATTCTTTGAAGCCGTGTGTTTGGGGGAGCTTTCGGAGGTGATGTTTGCACCATGCATGCAAACACCCTGAATCTTTGTTGATTAAAAATGCCCCATACTCCACGTTCAATTCACACACGTGTTAAAAACGGTGAAGCGTTTGACGGCAGAATTCCTTTTCCTGGCTTAAAGGTGCAGTGTGCGAGACTCGGTGGCATCGAGAACGAGGAGTTGCATCACCTCACCCTCACCCTTGAACCCACCGCACGCGTGAGACTTCGGTTGTCAATAAAACTCAAAATATGTTTAATACGTCCGCTCTGAGCTACTATAAAAACATGGCGGCCTCCGTAGAGAGGAGCCGCTCCTCATGTAAATATACATTAACGGGCTCATTTAAGAGTAATGGAAAATAATAAAACATTTAGGTGACTATAAATTCATGAAGATGTCGGTATAAGATTGTTTCATAATATTTTTTAGAAGTGATAGAAATGACACACTGCACATTTAAAGGCGCAGTGCGTCATTTTAACTACTTTAACTACTTTAAATTGTGCCTCTTTGAGTCTTTAATCGCCTAAATGTATGTATTATGCTTTAATTATCCAACTGTGGGTCCTTCATATGGACATCGGGGCTGGGTCCTCTCAACGGAGGCCGCCATTTTGGACCACCATGTTTTTACAGTGGCCAAAAATGAAATAACTTTTTGTACATGCTTGGAAGGGCAAGGGGGGGGGGGAGACGTCACCGAACCCCACTTACTGTCCCTTTGGGTGAATTTGCAGAAAATATGCTGAGCTGGCACGATTCACTCACAGTAAACTGGGGCGGGTCTGCCGTGCGTCCTGCTCGCCGTCGTTGCTGGTCAGGCTGTGTCTCGGGGTCCGGCCTTGGCTGCTGTTGCTGCTGCTGCTGCTGCTGCTGTTACAGTTGGCAGAGGACGAGGTGACCGGCTGCTGCAGCTCGCCGACCGCGGCGCTGATGACGCTGTTCCTCTTTTCACCTTTCACCAGAAAAAAATAAAAATAAATTAAAAAAAGGAGAAATATTCACGGTCTGCGTTTCCTCCTCAACGCTGCAGCTGGACAGACGTGGGCCCGTCCCTGCTCTCAAACCGCAGGTTTGCTGCCCGTTTACGTTTTTCAGAGTTCAGCGCCGGGTTCAGACGCGTCGTGCCGTCTCTCTGCCAACCATCCGGGCCAGTTGCGAGCCAACTCTGACCCGAAAGGAAGTCGTGATTTCGACATGAATTCGCTGAATTCGGTCACCGAGCTCACCTTTGGCGGAATGTGTTGGCGTGTGGAAGAGTGTGAGGGGCCGCTCGCTGCAGGACGGGGCTTTGCTGTCGCTGCTCTTCCTCCTCGCCTGGTTGGGCGGCGGGTTGGACGAACCTCCCGCAGAACTGGGCACGTTCTTAAAAATCTGCCGGAAAAAAATAAGGCCACGAAGTTTTGAATAGCGCCAAATTAATGAGACGGAAATCGTTTCGACATGAGCGCAGCGTGTCCTTGTAAAAGATCATTTATGGCTTCATATGTAACTGCAGGGTGATGCAGATTTATGATGGCAACAAGCCGATGACTCTCGCTCATGCATCGACGATCTGAAATTGCAATCACTTACATAATAGTCCTAAATACAGCAAATCGACATGCATAACAACCAATTGTATAAAGAGCCAGCTCACAAAGTATTATGTAATTTGTGGTTTTCCCAGTCTGTCCTCATTGTGAAGGCAATATCTAATGAGTCCCTCGAGACACCACATTAAACGCTGGCGAAAATATTCACCTGGACTGACGAGGGAGGTGATTAGAATGTTAAGGTCAAAGGTCAAAGTTCGACCTCACACGGCATATATCAGTGACCTGGACATTGGCAAAGAACCCATTTTGAAGCAGTGCATTTACACAGGTCTGTAGCTGGACCACATGTGCGACACTGATGTAAACACAACAAACACCACAGAGGATAACGACCTCATAAATGTCAGACAAATCGACTCCAAACATCATTTTTTCATTTGTGTGGAGCTCGTCATGGTTTCTCTGAAGGGCCTTGATCTCTGCGAGGACACGGAATGGTTCTAT
Source organism: Chascanopsetta lugubris (assembly GCA_016785325.1). Lineage (NCBI taxonomy): Eukaryota > Metazoa > Chordata > Actinopteri > Pleuronectiformes > Bothidae > Chascanopsetta > Chascanopsetta lugubris. The sequence continues at coordinate 36,497 of JAFBJT010111317.1, read as the reverse complement.
CACACGCTTGAAACACAGCTGTTGCCTGGGAAGTCTGAAGGATGGACTTGCGTAAGTGTGAGTACGTGTGTGTACGTGTGTGTGTGTGCGTGCGCAGGCTGAGCACATACAGCGTTCACTTCGCCGGAGTTTCCAACAGTACCGCCGCTGATGTATCCGTTACTATGGCAACGACTGTAAGCAGCTTGACCTGCCTTGAGCAGCTTGAGCTAAAGGGGAGAGGGCTTTGAAGTGCATGTGCAGCACAATCTATACCGTTATACAGCGCGCGTGTGTGGCTGTGTGTGTGTGTGTGTGTGTGTGTGTGTGTGTGTGTGTGTGTGTGTGTGTGGTTAGGGTTAGGGTTAGGGTAGTAGTAGGGGTTCACAGATAAAGGTTTAGGTGCATTAATTGTTGGTTTAATACACAATTACACAATCCCCTTAATCCCCTGGACAGAGTAAGGGGTTTTATTTAAGCCGGCACCAGGTCACACACACCGCTGTTTGTGCCACTCATGACTGAACACACGCTCACACACAACCCACGCACCTTTTCATGGTGCTCGATGAGGATCTCCACCACAATGTTCTGGAACTTGATGTCCATGATGGCCGCCACCGTCTCCTCCTGGGGGCGGAGCAGGGTCGGGCCGAAGACCACGCCCAGGTTCGCGACGGTCATCAGATTCTGCAGGTGGTGACCGGCAACACTAGACCAAGAGAAGGAGAGCGAGGTGCTACTCAGTCATGTGTGTGTCCTCATTCGCCGAGCTGTACTTCCACGCCTTAAAAGTGCGGCGTGTGCGATTTCTGTCATTCTAGTCACACAAAACAACTCCATATGGACATTTCCACGAATTTATAATCGCCTAACTGTTTTTCTCCCCCTCCCTACGGAGGCCGCCATGTTTTTACAGTAGTCCAGAGTGGACATACTAAAGATCTCTTGAGTTTGAATGACAACTGAAGTGGACCACGGGTTCTCCTGCATGCTCAGAAGGGGGAGGGAGGGGTGATGGATACAACATGCAACTGCACCTCTAGATGTCACCAAATCGTACACACTGCACCTTCAATAACGTGGCAATGTTGTGTCCACAGCCTGCTCCCTTCTCCCGAGCTACCAGAAGTATCCTCCACTCTATCCTTCCTTTGAAAAAGTACAAACGTCACCTAAGTGAAACTATTAAAAAGAGGCTGAATCGACAGGATAACTAGGCCCTAAAACTGAAGCAGCTTTATCCTCCGTCCAGACTGCGAAGACAGAAAGACTCTGAACTCCACATCTCTCTCACGTTAAGACATAAGTGTATTTCTATAGATTCCATGACGGGACAATGGACCGTTTTGAGCCAAGTCACGCTGGGATTGGACGGCAGCTCGGGGCTTGGGAAAGGAGACGAGGGCTGCAAACATTCACTGCCCATGAAGTCTCTCTATTTCCAAGTTTCTTACGTAACTGCTCGTTGCACTTTTCATCGAACACACGGGCGCAAGATCCATGAATTAATTCGAAGCACCTGTGAGAGCGGGAGCCGTTCGGATCGGGCCGTAAACACAGCTGATGTCCGACACAGTGCGACAGATGCAGCCACCGAAGCGCACGCGCGCACACACACACACACACACACACACACACACACACACACACACACACTCTAGAACAGGTCCAACTCAGATGTCTCAAAATACACATTCACATGTACATGTTGCATAAAGATACGTCTGATGGCCCATTTCTCATGCATCACATTTTGCCGGGGCGGAGGAGAAGCCTGAAAAATCCACGGGGCTTTGATGTGGGTTTACACTGAAAACACAAAGCCGGTCGGCTGCATTAAGAGGAATTATTACCCATGAGCCAACAGTGTCATGCTCAGGGATTTTCTTTTATTTACTTGCAGGCTGCTGCAGATTTGGTCTGCAACCTGTTCGATTCACATTCAATGTTTTTTTTCCTCCTGCATGCGAGACGCCACCGAGAAAATGAAGCTGCAGGGTCAAAAGTGGACCGTTTCGATCTGTGCAACACATTGTTTGAGGACTGATCGGTATCTTCCCTTTCTGCAGTGCTCTTGAGCAAAACCGTGAATTCAAACAGGCTCATGTGGAGATTTCCCCGTGTTTGATTTGGTACGATGCAGGTTTGGCGATGTGCAGGTGGACACTTGTGTTTGAAGAGTATCCTAAACTTATCTTAAGCGTAAAAGCGTCAAATTAATCAAAGTTAATTAAATGTGTTACTCGGCAAAGAGCCAAGTGATTCGGACGTCTGTGTTGGGGATGTGAGCTGGCCACCGCCCACATCTACTTGAATGTGAAGTGTGTGCGTCCTTGCATTTAAGGATTTAACAAACATTCACAAGCAATTGAGATTCAGGATAAATGCTGATGTAATATGATCAAACTAAGCGTAGCACAGTATCCACCAGAGGAAGACGTTCAAAACCACAAAGTAACTGCGAAAACTGAAGCAATTTTGAAGCAAGTTTGTCTTGTGCAAGCCGCAGCCAAATATGTGCGAGTGTGTGTTTACGAGTGTGTGGCCTGAGCAGAGGATGTGTGATGTCTCTCCTTACTTGGCCAAGTGTTTCATCAGCAGCTCCAGCATCTGTCTGTTCTTCTCAGGAAGTCGATGAACCAGAGCATGGATCTCTGTCACCCGGGCCTCGGGGTTGTCCAATTCTGCTCAGACGCACAGAGGAAAACAGGAAACGAGGGGGAGGGGGGGGGGAAAACAGAGAGAGAGAGAGAGAGAGAGAGAGAGAGAGAGAGAGGGGTGGGGGGGGGAGACAGAGACTGTCAGCATGTCAGAGAGTAATAATTCTTTTACCAATTTATAGGAGCAAAATCCTGCACATCAGACGCTGACTTGGCGAAAGAGCCGGGGGAAACTAGAGGAGAAGAATAAAAGACATGGAAAGTGAACCAGAAGCAGAAAGTAAAATAGGTCAGAGTTTTTGCAGAGTAGAAATAATGTGTCACTTAATAGACAGAAAAGATATTTTGTCAAGATCAAAACCACAAAGTACTTTTTCACATGATGATCCTGAAATCAATTATTTATTTGCAT
>JAFBJT010111317.1:10057-25046 GCA_016785325.1 Chascanopsetta lugubris | reverse complement strand
TTAGGGTGGGGGGGGGGGGAAAGCTGCGCAGTGGGGTGGGGTGGGGTGTGTGTGTGTGTGGGGCGAGGTGGGGGGGAGGGGGGTGGGTTGGAGCTTGTCAACCGGGCCAAATCTACAAAAAGAGGCATCCTCGCAGCTCAGTGGGTGCGCTGGTATCTCAGCAGGTTAAGTGTTGGTTTTGAACCCTCGACTGCTTTAACAGCCTCTCATGACCACAATCACATGATGAGTCATATGAGGTTCTTGTTATCCGGCTCAGGAAGCATCATCTGTGACATTAAATTCACACAGGAAATGGAAGCCATAGTGTTCCGAGTTACGCACGGAAAAAAAAAAGAGTCCGTACTTGATGCATTCATAACTGGAAAGTATCAACATAAGCATTTTCAGGCTGATTAAAACCAAACCTCAGGATTCAGCCGCTTGTTGTTAAGAACATGTGCGTTGGCTATAAATCACAGGATCTTTTGTTTGGTTTAGTCGAATGGCTTTAATCGTCGGTGGACTTACAATAGCTGTGTGTAATGTTGTTGTTTTTTTGTTTGTTTTCATAGGTGCAACCTCAGTAGAAATCAAAGAAACCTGAAACTGCAGGAGAGTTCAGCCAACTCAGCGCCTTTGAAGGCGCCGAACGCAGAAGTATCCAAAAAACATTGCAATGACACGGAGAGGAATCCCTGGAAATTGTCTTTACAGAGCCGCGTCCTCATTGCCTTATTGTTTTGGCTGTTTGTTTTTGATGCTGAGCCTCAGCGGCTTGTTAATGGAGCAATGGGCAACTTTTCAAGTATAGCGTAGTGACAGTACAGTGACATCATCACCCAGGGCCATATCCTCGAAAGCAAGCGCATCAATGTTAGCAGATAGAAGCGCCGAGTTCAGTCGGGAGGTTGAAAGGCCTTGATGTTGAAAAGTACACTACTCACATGTCTAAATAAGACATTAAGACGCTTAATGCACCTTTAATCTATCTGCGTTTCCAGAAATGAAGCCTTCCTAAAAATAGCATCACCTGCAACGGGCGTGACTCACACACACCACCAGGAGTAGGAGGAAAATCCTGCGTACTATACCTTAAAAAAAAAAAAGAGACACACACACACACACAAAAATAAATAAATAAAACAGGTGGATACTCACTGGCAGCTTTAATGAAGCTCCTCTGGTACTGGTACGTCATGAGAGGCGCCGGCAGCATCCTGCAAACACACAGGGCCACAGAGGTCACAATCAGACCGATATGAATGGTTCTCAATGACGCTTCCCAGTTGCTTTTATCTATTTGATTCGATTCCCGGGTGCTCACAGCCGGACACCGGCGCTGCCTGAGGAGCGTAATGGCTCCCGCTGCTTCAGCAGCAGCGACACCTGACCCGCCGTCCCGACGCTGCCACATGCGAGCGGTTTGTGCGCGCTGTTTGTGAGCGGCGCGCGGAGTGGACGTGGTCAGTCGCGGTAAATTGAGCGCAGCGTGAGCACCGACACTTCTCTTTCCCCCTCGTGTGTTTCTGAATACACTTTAACCGCAGGAGCTCCACAGGCCCCCGATCCCCCCCCCACCCCCCCGCCGCCGATCCCTCCGTCGTTACCAACTCACTGTGTGTTGAGCCGCTGTGGATAAAGACATACACCTCCACCCACGCCCTGACTCCACCTCCTCCATGTTGTTTAAAGGTGCAGTGTGTAAAGTGTGAGTCATTTTTGTCACTTCTTTAAAAAAAAAAAAAATTATTGCAAAACAATGACGTACTCACATTTTCACCTGATAAATATTTTTTTTGTTTTTTTCCAATGAGCCCATTCATTTACACGAGGAACGGGTCCCTCTCTACAGGGGCGGCCATGTTTTTACAGTCGTAAGAGTGGACGTACTAAACATTTTTTGACTTAATGACAACTGAGGGCTTCCATTGGTTCTCCAGCATGATCAGGAGGGTGTGAGGGGCGATGGATACAACATGCACCTTCACCTCTAGAGGTCACCAAATCCAACACACTGCACCTTCAATGCGAAAAAGAGCAACATTCATATCAACTATCGGGAGAGAGTGAAAATTGGGGCTGGAATGAGTCTGCGGACTTGTTGAAAGGAAAGTATGTAACCTCGGTCATTTCGATTCCTTTTCAAATGAATATGATAAATAGTATATAAATAATGCACCTAGATCTGGACAAACTTCACTAAGAGCAGAATTATAAATCTATTCAAGTAATAAGAGGGAAAAGGGAGGAATAATTCAGTCATTTCATTAACATGGGTAGGTTAATGCACTTTGAATCTATGCATAGCTAAAGATAATTGAATGATATACTCCTTAATTACTCCATAACTCCCTGTACTTTTCTACAGTTATTTCCATCTATAAATGTGTTCAAACCTTCCTCTGGAGACTGACCTCAGATAGTGTTTGATCGCACTCGTGATCGTCTTGATCTCCCACTCGGAGTTTTCCAGCTCCACGTCAGCACACGTCTTTGGATCTGATGGGCAGGAAGTGAGGAGAGGATGAAAAGATTAGACAATAAAAGAAAGAAAGAGGCGAAAACAGACTGAGTTTGTGTTTTTGATATGCGTCGGTGTGTTTGTTTACCCATGGCCAAGCTCAGCAGTTTCTGGACTCTGGAGTTGACACCAACGATTCTGTACAAGCCCTGCTCATTGATACCTGGAGGGAAGAACAGAAGCAAAGTGGAGGAGTGATTACTGCATCCTGTTGTTCAAAGGGCCTTAATTTTCATTTGTACATATTGTTGTAGATTGCTCTTAAAAAGATCTGTTTTTTTCTCTTTAGTTGGACAAACGGTTTTGATATTATCTTGCACTTTTATTTTGAAGGCTGAGGTTTACCTCTTGGTCACGAAGCAGTGTGTAATTGAGTCCCTGAAATGTCAGAGATTTATAAATGGAGGCAAACTTTTATATTTAATGTTAAAATGAATGATCAACTACAGGTATGAATGCAAAGGCCGCATGCCATTATTTCATTCAGGCGATCATGTGTCAGAAAACATCAATGTGGGTGTCTTATATTCCATTTCTACTAATATACCAATATCACCTCAAATATGAGTGTTTATGGTAATCTGAGACCGAGCAAATTGTCCAAAACATTTGATTCATCAACATGATTTTTTTCCCTTTTTTTGACCCATGTTTATTTCAACCTGTCTCCCTCTTGTTAAGAATAATCCAGGCCCCGCATGAAACACAGGAGCATCATTATATTCCATCTAAATGTAAATGCGTCGGCAGAGTGATGGGAGAGCAACAACAAGTATGGAGAGGGATGCTGCCGGAGACGCACATGAAGGGGGGGAAGGTAATGATATTGTACATGTGGACCTTTCCTGTGACATTTCAGAAGAGTGACTGTGGAGAGGAGACATCCACGCTCATCAGATGATCACATACTCGGGAGGTGGAGGGTTTGAAACCCGCCGCTGACCTCTGACATCTGTCATTTCAAACCAATCCGTCACCAACAGACTGTGTGGCGAACAGACAGGATGAGAGGCGCCCGCCGTCTTTTAATGCATATATAAATATACTCGATGTGTGACGGCCGTAAAGTCGACTTACTATCACAGACACTGCAAAGTAGTACAACGCTGCCACACTGACACAGCTACAGCTCTGGATACAGACGTTCAACTGATAATTGAACGTATCAAGCCAATAATGACGGACTTTGATCATTTCTCCAAATTAATTTCTGAAATGAGTATGTGTCGGCCTTTAGTTGAATTAGTCCTGATTTGTCAGTGAGTAGAATATTGGCGTTATTACCAAAGAGTGACAAATAATGAAAGTTGACCATAGTGTGTAACTGGCATGTAAAAGTACACAGACAGTATGAATGGATGCCTGAATCTTACATTCAGATTGAATATCTGGTTATACATGGTTTGTACATTACTGCAGGAGTTTCTGAAGATGGGATTCTAAATGAGAAAATGTCAGGTGTAAGATTCTGCGCAAAGACTCTGCACAACACCATGTGACACCTCAGATCAATTCATCTGCTGCGTATTTCGTTTACTCGTCTGTGACAAAGACCAAAGTCCGAAAAAAACCCAAAAGGATCCGTTTGCAGCTGCAACTGTCTACAGATTATTTAATTCTCAATGATCTGACTTGACATTTCAGTTCAACCACATTAAGCAGAATACTTTTCTTCAGTCATTTTGATTATGTATAAAAATGGAACAGTTGCTCTCCAGGTGCAAATTTGCAAGCAGGTGTATTATGTTTTATGCAGGTAGTTATGAATATATATGTATATATATATATATATAAATATATATATATATATATACACAATATGCATATTTAATGAGTGAAAGTGCTGTGAATTCAGTGATGCTGGCCGTTATATCGCTGTCCATCACAGTTTATGGTCCAGACAGTAAATGCATCACAGTGGTGTTGACATTAAAAAGCACAGATCCTCTCGAGCATCATAGAAAAGAAACAGGAAATCCACGGAATCTGATGCAGAGCCGTACCTCGCGTCTCCACCGCGTAGATGAATTTTTTCATCACGTTAAACCCGGTGACATCCAGCTGGGCCACTGACGGAGAGAGGAGGGGAGGAGGAGGAGAAACGGTGCGAGCATGTCGTTGTGAAACATGTCAGACTTATTTTTCCCCTTTGCATATTTGCTTTGAAAAACAGGATGATGTGATATGTATGTAACATGAGTGAGTGAAAAAATTATTTAAATGATTTGGGCATAAAAAAGGTTTAACGAATGATTCTCTTCATCACAAATGAATAAATACTTGGAATATTTTGAATATGAATGTATGAAAATCCCAACAGAACAAAGATGATTACGTCTAAAATAATAGAAATAAACAGAATAATAATAATAATAATAATAATAATAATAATAATAAACGAATAATAATAACAAAGATACTTACTGCCTTCAGCCTGGTTGTCTCTGTTCAGATTGTATACCTGCAAATAAATAAAATACAAAAATAAACTCCTCCCTTCATCTTCATCTTGTTTAGAAAAAAATAATCTATACAGTGTGTGTGTGTGTGTGTGTGTGTGTGTATATATGTATACACACACACCACGCATTCACACACAGGCCATTGTGGCCATAGCACTTTTTTCCAGTTCACACTTCCGTGTCTGGCTCAAGGATACTTCAGCATGTGGACTGAATGAGCTGCGATCAAACCACAGACGGTTGGTTGACGACCCACTCGCCCGCTCTCCCGAGACACAGCTGCCCAAATACTCATTGCCACGGCGCCATTATGGCAAAAGATCATTTCTATTATCATCCGCGTATGTAAGACGCTGTAAGAAACGGAGAAGGTATGAATGGGTCTGGGCAGCGAGTGGCCTTGTGCCTCGACTCCCAAGGTAACGCAACAGAACACCGACTATTCTCTGAGAGCAAAATACGAGTGCCGACGTCTTTCATTTCTACAGATTATCGGAACGGCTGCTGCTGCTGCTGCTGCTGCTGCTGCTGCTGCTGCTGCTGCTGCTGCTTCCTGCTGCAGCTTGCATTGTGTTTACAGATGCTGATTACCTGTTCATGTCTGAATGCTGTTGTTCAGACGCGGGTAAGTGTTGGGACATGAACGTTAACAAAATAACAGTGTGGAAAGCTACAAACACACGCACACGCGCACGCACACACACACACACACACACACACGGCATTTCCAGCTGCAGGGTGGAGGAATTGTGTAATAAGAAGCTACAGTGCGGCACAGGTGTCGGGGGCGACTGCATCTCAGTCAATCATCCAACTAGGGATTAATAGCAATCATCATGTGTGTGATGATGGCGCCATGCCAGTGGTTACAAAACCTGTGTGACTTGTGACCTTTCGCGCGATACCACCTCACATTATACAAATGTGACCTCTCACACACCGGTTGCGTTGTCTATGAGGACGTAGAGCAGCCTCACATTAAAGGCAGTAGAACGGGGGATTTAAAGGTGCGGCGTGTACGATTCGGTGCCCTCTAGAGGCGACGTTGCATGTCGCGTCCAACGCCGCGCCCTCGGCCTTCTGAGCATGCGGGAGAACCTGTGGTCGACTTCAGTCGTCATTCAAACTCAAAAGATGTTTAGGGCGTCCACGTTCACTACTGTAAAAACATGGCGGCCTCCATAGAGAGGACCCGCTCCTCGTGTCATATATACATTAATGGGCTCATCTGAGGGAGATGGGGGAAAAAACAAAAAACATTCACGTGACTATAAATTCATTCATGTCAGCATGTAATCGTTTTGTAATATTTCCACGTGACAAAATCTGAACAACTAAGGTCTTTTTTCATTCACTAATTCAATCCGATGCGTTATAAGACTTTTTTAAGGATTCGCCTGAGACGATGACATCACAAGTAGACACTTGAAATCACAAGAAGACTAATGAGAGGGCACCGCTTCATTCCTCCTCCTCCCATTCAATCCGGTTCATCGTCTCTGATTCATCTCGACAATCCAAATCAAGGGGCCGCCTGATTGGAGGATGCTGCCTCCTATTAGCCGGGGGGGGGGGGGCTACTATTAAAGTCTCACTGATGATGCTAAATTATTGTTTACTTTAGAGGACACGTTGTCCCTGTGCGTCCGTCCATCTTTATTTATTTTGCCGTCACGTAAGAACAAACCGCGGTAGCCATAGTAACCTACCGGTTCTCTCCCATCCATGGCCTCCATCCACAGCCTGCGGTCCTCCTCCGATAGCGCCTGCATGGTGATCACTCCCGGCCTTTAGGCAAACACACACACACACACACACACACACAAATCAATTGCTTATTGAATATTGCGGTCGGCAGCAAACATAGTCTATTAAGCACATGTAAATAAAGTGTGTATGCAGAGAGCAGCCATGGTTGTTAAACGAACAACAGCTATAATCTAAGTATCACACATGGATCTGCTCATTCCTCTGTGCAGTTTTTGCAGTATATGACTTGAATTATTTAAAATCTGAGTTAAAACATAGAAGAAAAAAAAAAAACACATGGCGTCCATCTCCAAATAAGCACAATTCTGTCAGAGCATCTGATACTTTTCATTCAGAGGCAGAGTGTATTCATGTATGGGTGCCTGAGGTGTACAGACTACAGTCTCACTATCTGGCAACAACATGAATGATCAACTGAATTTCCTTTCCCCATAAAAGGATGAGAAAAAGGAGCAGGGGCTGAGCTTATGAATAAAACAACTGAACAGGGATTTGTTAGAGTAAGCAACAAAGACTAACTGTGATGCATCACCCTGTGAGATGCACGCACACAAACAAACACACACACGCACGCACACACACACACACACACACACACCTCCTGCAGACAGTATGAGCTGTGCACAGATTAGATCATGCAAGCACAAAATATGCGCATGGCATTTAATCATAATCATCAAATGAGGTCATAGCAATTTGTGCAAAACCTGTGATTCACAAGTCACAGTGTCTTTGATGACTTTGACATTCCTGTTTAAAAACACACATGAGGGAATGGAGTGAGATGATGAGGAGGAGTGGGAAGGAAGGAGGAAGGGGGAAGGAGGAAGGGGAGGGAGTGGAATGAAAACATTGCATGGGGCCAACGCTGAGAGCAACACTGCCACAGTAACGTCTGGTGGCCGGGTCCAACTCGACTGAGCAGCACCCCCTTGTGTCCGCTGCCTGTAATTACATCATGGAAAAAACCCGCTGCATGCCACTTGTTGAGATAAGGGTTCAACGGGTTCACACTGGAGTGGAGCTCTGCAATTCTTTCACAACTCTGCCCCGGCTTGCCCTCGTCTCTGTCGGGACATTTATGGACAAAATCCCAAAACTCACTGTGCCAGTCATCGAGTGACAAAATCAAGTCAAACTAATTAATAAGGAAATGAAAAAATACATACAATTGCCACAGCGTTCTGTTTTAACCCTTTACCTGCCAGTCCTGGAGGAGACGCTCTCAGAGAAGCAGAGTAGATGTGTTGAATAGACTTTGAAGTTAGAAATTACGAAAGTACACAGACACGCACGCTGTATCGAGGCATGTGCGTTGCCAATGAAAGGGACTGGTTCGAAGAGCAATTTGCCTTTGATGATTTGATAAAAGGCGCTGGACTGCGTCACATCAAAGGCGTCAAAGGCTTTTCATGAGACCCAAAGGAAATCTAAGAGTAGAGGGAGGCTGGAAACCTCATGGAAACTCCCACCCGGCGGCTCTTGAAGAAGATGGTGACGGAGGAGCTCCACGCTCAGCTCAGACGAGCCGAGGCTGAACTGAACGTAGCCACGGCCAAAGTGGACGTGAAGACCAAACATGTGCAGCTTGTCCAGTACCAGGTGCAGGGACTGGAGGGGGATGCGGAGGCGGCCAAGCGCAGAGAGCACGCGACCGGCAGACTGCTCCAACACCTCCAGTCAGCCCTGGGTCACCTGGAGGCCAGGAGCGAAGGCCCGTCTCAGAGGGCCGAGTCTTTCCACTGGGAGCAAACGGCGTGGGTGGAAAAGCTGGCGGAGCTCCAGGAGCGTTGCGCCACCCTGGAAGAGGAGAAGCTCGAGGCCCTGGCGCAAGTGCGCGAGAGCTTCCAGGTGGCGCAGGAGGCCTCGCTGCAGAGGGACCTGACCCGGCTAAAGGAGAGTCAGCGGATGGAGGAGTGGCGGGAGACGGAGAAGGCCATCGGCCAGCTGATCCAGGGAGCGGCGGTCCGCACCCGAGAAGAGGTGGACAAGGTGCGGCAGCAGCGCGACGCTCAAATCCAGAGCATGGCCGAGGAGCTGTCGGCGCTGCGGCGGGAGTGCGCCGCTAAAGACTCTCAGATCGAAAGGTCCCTGCGCGAGAGACGAGCCGCCGAGGAGGCACTGGAGAGGGTGTACAGGGAGGGCTGGGCGGCGCCCGATTCGAGCAGGACGGACGCTCTTCATCGGAGGTGTCTGAACGCGGAAAGGACCAAGGACGACATGAGCCTGACTCTGCAAAGCGCCCAGAGGAAACTGAAAAAGCTGGACGTGGACTACGGCGAGGAGACGTCGCGCTGCCGGGAGGAGGTGCGGCGTCTGCGGGAGGCTCTGGCCGCGGCGCGGGACGACTGCGTCAAGATCAGCGACGAGCGGCTGCGGATGCAACGGGAGAACGTGCAGCTCTGCAAGGAGATGGACGAGCTGAGGACGAAGGCCCAGCGGCGGCTGTCGCGGCTGGAGGACGAGCACAGCCTGAGGGAGCGGGTACTCGGGGCGCGGGTGCAGGAGCTGGAGGAGAGCAGCCGGTGCTCGGGCGCCGATCTGACGCGGCTCCTCGCCGAGCAGCACAGGAGCATCCAGCGCTGGAGGGGAGAGGCCGAGACCCTGGCGCAGGACTTCGAGACCACAATCAGGGGCCTCGCCGGCGAGCGGAGTCGGCAGAGGCAGCGCTCGGGCGAGCTGGAGCTGCAGCACGCGGCCGACCGCAACGCCATGGCCGCGTGCGAGAGGCGGCTGCAGGAGAGGATGCGGTACCTGCAGGGCCGAGTGACGCAGGCGGAGCAGCGGGCCGCGACTGCGACGCAGCGGCTCGGCGCGCTGACGGCGCAGAGGGGGGCGGCGCCCGCGGCGGCGCCGTGGATCGTGTCGGTCCGCCCGCGCACAGGAAACGCTCTGATGTCGTACATTCAGACGGAAGCAAATTCGACATTTAACACGGAGGTCAGAGGGAGTTTCCAGAGTTGGTGAGGAGGCGGGTTCCATCCACGGCTGTTGGCCCACGGCTGTTCCCGACAAATGGTAAAAGTCTTGGCTCGTTTCAATTTTGATCCAAGTGCTTCGATTCTGTCGGCGTGTGAACTGAGTGGAGCCGGGTTTGAAAAGCAGCGGTGCAGGTCTCGATGCACATTTACGCTCCGATCTCTGCTAAAATGGAGTGGTTGACTATCGTTTGTATAAAGACAAAATCCTTTGAGACACGGGCTGTAATGATTGAAATTGACTTTAATATCATCGTTTAAATCTAATATTGACAGTATCTACCCCGATGGGATGTGTACTGGATGCTCCCCAGAGGAGATCAAAGGGAGGAAATGGGGAGAGGAACCGGGTGGAAGTGGGTCGGAGGAGGTTCAAGTGGGAGGTGTATTCAAAAGACAGGAAACACTGACCTGTCCACAGCCTCCACATCAAAACAGAACCTCTTCTCTATGGAGTCCGTCTTCCTCCTGGTGCAGGACTTGAGGGTGAAGCTCTCCTCGTCTCCCTGAGACACAAAAAAAACCCCATCATTGACGAGGAGGGAGTTACGTTAAAGAATAACGCTACTCCACTTTACCTACATTGACTTCATTTTGAAAATGACTTTTACTTTGAAACCCATCATTGTCATGATCTCAGCTGTGGTAACATACATCAGAAAATTGGCCTGAGCCTGCGTCAGCTTTGTCGAAAGCAGGACGTGGGCCGGAGCGATAAGAGACGGAGAAACTCAAACTGCACTCTCATCTATCAAAGCCACTCTGGTGGAATAAATCAGCGCGTTTCCTGAATCCAGCGTCTCCCTGTGTAAACGTGCCCCGCTGTGAATCTCATGTGTCAGATTTGCTCTTTGTCTTGGTACTGATGGACTGACGTGAGACCCGCTCCAACGCTGCTCTGCCGTCACAAAGACTTAATTACATCCTCCCTGGATATATGGTATCTCTTGACAGCCTGTCCGTCATGCGCAGGATATAATAAAAAAAAAATTAAAAAAAGACCTGAGCACAATAGCGAGACGTGGTTGTGCTCGGCAGAGAGCAGAGGGTGTTAATGAGAAGTGGACGAGCAGCCAGCGGGAGGGAGAGGCGGGAGCGAATCAGACAGCGTGGTGATACTGAAGAGACGCTGAGGCAGAAAGGTGACTGTGGCTCAATATAGTTGGATTTTTTGTTTGTTTTTTTTACATCTGTAAGAATCACCACTCTTTAGCTGTAGACATTCAAATCATTAGAAAAATGAAAACTAAACATATTATGTAACATCTTGGTCACAGGATCAAGAACAGATGTGAACCATAAAGATACGCAGTCATCATGACAGCTTCCCCACAGAGAAGCCAAAGTGTCCCAATCGCCCTCTGGTGGCTGGCTGCAGTATAGGTCAGAAACTGCGGTGGATTCGAGAAGAGTGTCAGAACCATTCATTAGCTTTAATATGTGAACTGAAGCTGTGCAATGAGTCTCAACGGTTGAGACCTACTTCCTGTTGGTTCAGCAGGTGCATCAGTGGATCTCGATACCCTTGATCACTACTGTGTAGACTATGGCCTCTAATGCATGAGACGAATTGGCGCCCAGGATACGTTGGCTTTGTTTCTGGACAAAGTGACAAAGACAGAAAGTGGGCCTCACCTTGTCCAATTTAATATGAACAAACTCAAATACGGCCTAAGAGGCGGTCGCTCAAACGCCAACAGGAAGTGGTGTGGGACGCATGCAATCGGATTTGTCACCGTGTGAATGTAATAGTGTGCGAGGGCCCATCCGTGCGGTGCTCGCCATCAATTCGAGCTCTTTTCATTGCTCTTTGTGGCCGCAACATCGACATTGATCTACGCAGACAAAAGTCAACCGTCGATTCTTTGTGTGATGAACTGCACGGAGCCTCCCAGCCATCGATGGATCAGACCACGACAGTCAGGGTCACGTAGTCCATCGTGGATCTGGATATCCGAGGACCGGCCGTCTCAGCGGGCCTCTGGGGAGAAGTCAAACAAATGTGCCACTCACCGTTTTCCCTCCCGACTTGGGGTCGAACAGCACCATGGTCACCCGCTTGGGCTCGCGATGGTAGGTACAGTAGTACTTCACCCAGGTGGATACAAATGAGCCTGGAGGAGGGGGGGAGGGGGGGGAGGGATGGAGAGAGGGTTCAAATACATTTTTTTTTTTTTAAACATCCAAAAGGAAGAGAGAAAGATAAAATAGGTTTAAAGGAATGAATTCATAAAACCCCTGAGTCGACGACTAACGTGCTCAGCGGTGAATACGTTGCCATGGTAGCCACGTCAGTGCTGCTGTCACATCTCCGGTGTGTCACACGATGTTGTAGTTTCATTATGGTTTGTTTGTGATGCTGTTAAAGCGCGTGGGAGGGGGAAACGCAGCTTTCTGACACGTATGTGCAGCACCACACGCAGACCCTGTTTCCATGGCGCTGGGCATGTAATATATATAATTTACACACACACACACACACACACACACACACAGACAGAGGAGGTGGGCTGGTACATACGCTTCTCTTGTACAAACAGGTATCCCTCCATGGTGTGCTGGCTGACGCTCTTGTGGTCGTGCGGATTCTCCTTCATCTTCCTCATCAGACTCTCCACCTCCGACCGCGTGCTCTCGAAGCGATTCCTCGTCTGTCCAAACAACGCAGCGGAGGAGACAGAGCACACGCCTCAGGCCTCTCGTCCAAAACACTGGGACGCTGGGAGAGAAGGCGCCATGTGCCGCAAAGGCAGGGGCCACATGGAGCTCCTGCAGATCTCTATGCGCAAAGACTCTCCCTTTCCTTCCGGTAGTATTCGGAGATTCCCAAGGGAATCGTTCATGGATCTCCATGAAAATGAACTGGCGAATGTAGAGAATGACTATCTCTGATTGTGTGTCATCTGTTGAGGCTCAATTGGATCTAAAAGGGATCATGGGGTCGTGTTGGAGCGGTGTGCTTCAGTAGTGAGGGTTTGCGAGCTGCTTTGCTCTGAAGCGCTATTTCCCGAAGACCTTTAGAGAATCTTTGACCTTTGAATTAATCTCACCCGGGGGCCACTTCACATTTCCATTATCACCTTCCCTTTAGACCTCTGTGTTTTTACTCCTGTCATCGGTCACATTCATGCAAAATACATCATCTAGACTTTCAGTACAGCCTGTCAAGTAAATCCTGAGGGGGAAATGGACTTTGCAGATCGCTAACATTCCACCAAACCGCCACATTGAACAAGCTCTGATGGACCGGAAAAAGACTAGTGACACTTTATTAAATTTCATATGGACCGTACTATCGTGACCTTGTGTTGTGTGTGTGTGTGTGTGTGTGTGTGTGTGTGTGTGTGTGTGTGTGTGTGTGAGTGTGTGCGACCTTACATTCTGGATGCTGATGGTGAGATCAGTCTTAAAGTGGTTGAAGTCCTTTGCCAGCTCATAACCATGGTGATAGTAGGTGAAGAGACCTTGGAGGAAGGCCAACAGCTGGAGGAAGGAAGAGGACGATTTTTTTTAAACGATAAGACAGAGAAAGGTAAGATGGGGAAGAGATGTAAAGTAGTTAGACGAGAGTTTTTGAATGAGTTAAAGAGAAATCTGGGAATCAGAAAAGACATTAAAGGTGCGATGTCTTCCATTCTGGGCCACTGGAGAGAGACAGTCGTGCAAAATAGTCTCCTCAACGAAAACCTGCTCCTATAAAAAGTGCTTATTCTAGATTAAAGAAAGCATGGATTCCTATGTTCAGGTTCAAAAATAACAATATATTGTATACATTTCATAATATCATCCATTTGTGCCAGTGTATCGACTTTACATGGAATCCACACAGTGGACTTTTTGTGTTCTAAAAACTGTGAAAAGTGATGTTGTCATGTGATAATAATAAAAAAAAAAAACATAAGAGTCTAAAAAGAAACAGATTTATTGACTCATTTCTGTATTCTCTTTTTTTTGGGGGGGAGGGTGTCAGTGCAACAAATTGTCCTTCCTCCACCAGCGCTAACCGCCGAGACGCCCCGCAGCAGCACAGCGCCAGCCGCTGTTTACCAACAACAGCAGCTGCTGGGAGCGGGAGTCTGCGAGCGATGTAATGAAACGCAGACTGAACACACAGCCAGTGCTCTCACACACTTCAGGAGAAGGTTCAGAGACGGAGGAGGAGGAGGAGGAAAGGACGCGACTCTTACCGGCTCCACGAAGTCGAACATCTTCCTCTCCTGGACCTCCTGCACCTTGAAGACGTACTCCAGAGAAACCTCATAGAAGTGCTGCCGTACATTGTCTACTTGGTTGTCGGCCTACGACACAGAACAGCTGCTTTAAAACGGACTGCGTTGTAGAACAAAGAGTCGCGGGCGGGTTCACATGGAGAGATGAGAAACACCGTCCTGGATTCCATCCAAACCGGTAAAAAATGACAGATCGTCGATACAACCTGCCCCACGCTGCCGCTCAACTGTGGCATGGGACAGGCACACGCACAGTTCTTTAACTGTTTGTGTTTATTCACACAACAGACAGCACGGTATCTCATTATTCAGTACTTGAATATTCTAAGGGAGAGGTTCCCGTGAGCCAGATGTAAAAAGTAATCATTCATACTCCACCATTGCTTATAAGGGCCAGAGGGTAAAACCAGAAGTTTACATTTCTATGGGTGGAAATTAAATTTCAAAAGAATAATAAGTATCGTCCTTGAGTGTATGATTACCTGAGGGTAAATAATGTTTTCATGAAATTCGAATGAGGCCCCATGTTTACATCAGGGGACTCAGGGGTTAGGGTTAGGGGGTAGGGGATAGCGGTTAGGGTTAGGGGGTAGGGGGTAGGGGGTAGGGGGTAGGGGGTAGGTATAGGGGTTAAGAAGGTTCTGGAAGACTCTTACTTCATGTAGATGTGACTCTTTCTTCCGTGCCGAGAGGCTGAGATGTTTCTCCAGCACTGCACAGTACTTCTCTGTCTCTTTGTCGTACTTCTTCTTCGCTTCCTGTAACGGATGTAAAAATAAATACAATTTAAATCATTGTGATGTCGGGAAACCAAACCCCTGCGAGACTCCATTGGCGGATACGTCTGTCACGTTAACAGACACAACATCCCATTTGATTCATCTACTTGTCCAATGATCATGGACTGATTCAGCAAATGACATCTGCAGCCCTCACAGCGTGTTTAGACTGAAGGTGATTTTAGTTTATTTCTTTTCACATATTTTTTTTTTCCATTTGTCAGAGAAAAGGGTTAAAAAGGAGCACAGCTGCTCATAAAACAACAGG
>JAFBJT010111316.1:0-14756 GCA_016785325.1 Chascanopsetta lugubris | reverse complement strand
TCTGTATGTCTGTCTGTCTGTCCACCTATATGTCTGTCTACATGTCTGTCGATATGTCTGTCTGTCTGTCCATGTATTGTTTTTAAGTGTCTGCATGTATCCATGTATTCATTTAAATATTTACATAATGTCATTGAATTATACTCAAATATGTAGTAAGTCCTCCCGCTCAGAGGTGGCACTGTGGAGCAGTAGGTTCACTCCTCCTAGTTTCCGGTGTGAGTGAGGAAACGTTAAACTGAAAGTGTTGGAGCGCATCGTCTGGGCCAAAGCGGAATCTTTTCAGTCTTTAATTGAAGGTATTAATTCTGTGTTTTACCCTTAACGACAACCGTGCTGTGTTTCAGACTCGTGTTGGATCAAACAGTCACATTGAGGTGTTTTAGCCGGGGTACATTTATAATGAAACTAGCTCGGTAGCATGCTAGCCGGTTAGCATGCTGCGATATTGCAGATTCATTCTGTTTAGCATCACACAGCTAGCTGCTACACAGCGAGGTTCAGAGGATTGCCCAGAGTACTATGTTCCAATATGTTGTTTTAGATTCCAGCATCAGTTGTTCTTTTATGTAAAAATATAAAAGACGTTTTCTTCCTTTCATCTCGATATGTGTTGTGTGTTGTTTGCAGGCTTGTTCCAGTGACGTGAAAGATGGTAAGGAGCTGTGAGATGAACGCAAACAGCAGTTTTGATTCTTCACTTGTATTTGAAAATGTTTCTAACCTGGTTTTCTGACTGCTTAGTCTC
Source organism: Chascanopsetta lugubris (assembly GCA_016785325.1). Lineage (NCBI taxonomy): Eukaryota > Metazoa > Chordata > Actinopteri > Pleuronectiformes > Bothidae > Chascanopsetta > Chascanopsetta lugubris. Next base: position 14,008 of record JAFBJT010111316.1, on the reverse strand, counting down.
GCAGGTATGATTCAAGGACAACAATATTCTCTCCTGAAGGTAAGTTTGTTTAGTTGCAAAATACTGTATAAGTTAATACACCACATACATCTGAATGTGAAACTGACTAAATGGACTAAAAGGAATGTGAGACTGATCAAACACAATCTCTAGCAGTTGTAAAGGTGCCTGTGATCAGGTAATCACTGCAGACGTTGTGAATATGTTTTCCAGGCCGCCTGTATCAGGTGGAATACGCCATGGAAGCCATCGGACACGCCGGCACCTGTCTGGGGATTCTAGCGAATGATGGCGTGTTGTTGGCGGCAGAGAGACGCAACATCCACAAGCTGCTGGACGAGGTTTTCTTCTCTGAGAAAATCTATAAGCTCAACGAGTGAGTGGACGGATGTTGATGATGGTGTTTAGATATTCATCGTTTATTGACTATGACTCTGTAAAGAACCTCGTGTTGTCTGATTCACTCAGCGACTCTGATATATTCTAATATGTCAGCGTGTTCTTGTGTGTCTCAGAGACATGGCGTGCAGTGTTGCAGGGATCACATCAGATGCCAACGTCCTGACAAATGAGCTGCGGCTGATTGCGCAGAGGTAAGACATCTGCATGTCACTTTTATCAAGTGAGGGATCAGTTAATGTTGACATCAAATCACGAGAACCACAACATTGATCACCTTCACCACCATTTTCTGACCTGCTGAAACTCCTGCCCAGATATTTACTGCAGTACCAGGAGCCCATTCCCTGTGAGCAGCTGGTCACAGCTCTGTGTGACATCAAGCAGGCCTACACTCAGTTTGGAGGTGAGAGTTCATCAGTTTTACACATTTGATCCATTCAAGCTGCTGAAGGAGTCGAGCTGGTGAATTATTCATCATGGGTCCACACAGAAGACGTAACAACATGAGTGTCAATGTCATATATTGTCACACAGTATTCAAGTGACAGGAATATCAATTCCCAGGTTGTGTAGAATGACCAGTAGATGTCGCTGCCGTGTAACAGCTGTGTGTGTTTGTCTGTGCAGGAAAGAGGCCGTTCGGCGTGTCTCTGCTCTACATGGGCTGGGACAAACACTACGGTTTCCAGCTCTACCAGAGTGACCCCAGCGGCAACTACGGAGGCTGGAAGGCAACGTGCATCGGGAACAACAGCGCTGTAAGTCTGTGATGATGTCAGCTCAAAGTGTGCGATCATCAGGTTTTTGGATGAACACAAAGCTGCAGACTCGTGTAGTAACGCTGCTCCTGGGTGTCCGTGGTGTCGTGTGATGCGTTGCCTTGTTGACCTCAGGCTGCCGTGTCCATGCTGAAGCAGGATTACAAAGAGGGAGAGATGACTCTGTCGGCGGCTCTGGCTCTGGCCGTCAAAGTCCTCAACAAAACCATGGATGTCAGCAAACTCTCAGCAGAGAAAGGTGAGTCACAGATGGCGCTGTTTCTTACATTGGAATCTACATGTATTGTCTTTGACGTGCTCTGTGTTAATGTAGTTACAGTAGATATGAATATGATCTAACTCCTCATTCTGCCTCTAAAAAGATGTGACTGAAATATGAAAACAAATTTTGAAAAATGCTACGATGCTTACGACCCTTCCTCTTCTGTCTCAGTGGAGATCGCCACCCTGACACGTGAGGATGGAAAAACAAAAATCAAGGTTCTGAAACAGAAAGAGGTGGAGGAGCTCATCAAGAGACACGAAGCTGAGGAGGCCAAGGCTGAAAAAGACAAGAAGGAGAAGGAGCAGAAGGAGAAGGACAAATGAGAGAGAGTAGATCATTTCCCCACCTCATCGAATTCTGTATGTTCTGTCTTTTACATTAAAAGTTTGGAAACTGTTGAATAATTTCTGCTTGCTACATTTTTTTATTCATGTGTAATGTGCTCTTCCTACCACATGAGGGCGAGAGAGCTCATAGATGAAACGTCACGAGGCTGAAATCCTGTCTTTTCTACAGTTACAGGCCTGAGGACAAAGGTATTTCATCAGAATATCTGTACATATGAGTCATACATAGAAATATAAGATGGAGAAGTTTCCTGTTTGAATATTCTCATGTGTGTGTGTGTGTGTGTGTGTACATATGCTCGTCCTGCGCTGGTGAGATTGTGATGTGCAGCAGAGTGTAGTCACAGCACTGGTGCTGAGCTCGGCCCCCCGGGTGGGGGTGGGGGGGGGGGGGACGTGGTGGGGCGGGGGGGGGGCGGGGCTTGGACTTGGCGGGGGCCACGCTCTGAGGCTGAAGGGCCACATGTTCCAGCGGAGCCGCATCCCCATGTGGGGCCGAGCCGAGGGGCCGCGACCCGGACGGGGAACAGGTTTCTGTGGTGTGGTGCCAACGCAGCAGCTGTGCGCGTGCACACACACACACACACACACACACACACACACACACACACACACACACACCTCCTAGTTGCAGGTTCAGACTGAAATAGCGAGCAGCTGCTCAGTGGAACCTCAGGACTCTGGATGTTCTGATTATGTGGAGGTTTATACAGGGCCGCTCCAACAGGGTTTGGGGCCCAGGGGCAAAACACAGTACAGCCCCCCCCACCCCCCCGCCCCCACCCCACCACATGTTCATAATTTTCCATAGACTGTTTATAAAGATGGACGTAGCATTCGTGACGTCACCCATAGGATTCTGCAGAGAGCTAATGAGGCTAATAGTGGGCGGGTCACTGTTGACTCCTCCCACTTCCTGCCTCATCCAAATAGGGGCAAAGCGGCGGAGCTCGGGTGGAGCAGGGGGTGGGCCCACGGTGCTGTCGCAGCATCCACAGCCAGGTCGACCCAGGTGTCACTCAAGAGGCCACGCCCCTTCACACCTTGACAGAATAAAGATAAGCCCCGCCCCCCGTAGAGTTGTCACGGTAACGCATGGGACCGATGGAGACCAAAACAGTCATTTGTACCCGGCTTTAAACATGTTCCCTTCACCTCTAACCAGTTTAACATGGGAGTCTATGGTGATTGGCTCGCTCTAGTGGCCACCCTGGGAACTGCGGCCTCCCGTCCCTCAGCCCTGGAGGTTGAATCCCCTCCGAGCAGGTGATGCTGAGTCATCAGAAGGAGGGAGAAAGGCAGCGAGAGTCAAAGGTCGATTCAAAGTCTGTCACATCACATCTCACGCGCTTTTATTTTGGCGAGGTTTTTACAGCGAGGTCAGAGTGGACGAACGACAAAGCCTGCACGCTCGGGGTGAGGTGATGGGCGCCACCTTTCAACTTCACCTCTAGATGTCACCGAACCTCACACACTGCACCTTTAAATACATTTGATATGTCCGGCACTGAATCGGAAAATCCGAGACCAGATCGCAGGAGTTCGCCTCTCCACCAGAGGGCGCCTAACTGCCCCCCCCCCCCCCCCCCCCCCCCCCCACACACACACACAAGTGACATCACTCCCGACCCCCTCACATCTGTCGCTGCACGTGGTGGGCTGTGAACCCATGACCCTGAGGTTGAGGGTCTGTATATTTAGCAGAGTTTATCTTTGTCAGCACTTTCCGAACACTTTGTCTGTGACAGAGAAAATCTCCTGTTTTGAACTTTCAGGTCACTGACTAATGAGAAGTGGGTCGAGAGCTCAGATCCTCTTACTGATAACAAAGTGCTGCTGCATTAGAACCAACGTCATACCGTCAGATTAGCCCCTGAAAGTGCCGGAGAGACAAAGCCGTCGTTAAAAAATCTAAAAAGCTCCGGAACACAGATTTCCATCGGTGATGTAACTGAGGCCGGTTTGGGATTTTGTGGTTACATATTTAGAACAGTGGTTTTCAAAGTGGGCCCCGCCACTAGAGGGCGCTCAGGTGGAGATATTTATGTATATATTTTTTGTTTTAGTATTTGATTGATTTTTTTGTACATTTTATTTCATTTTGACAATGAATTCATTTGTATTCATTAAAAAAGAAATGTCTTTATTATTTTTTTTAAATATGACCTTTGTTAGTTGTATTTATTCTTATTTTTATTCATTCTAAATCAATACATCGTTTTTCTTTCATCGTTTTTGTTTCTGCGACACTAAATCATCCCAAATACGTCTACGATCAAACTGAAGCTGCAGGAACCCAGACCCTCGTATTCTCGTCCACATCCTCCGGCCAAGTCGCCCGTACCTTTAAATCACAGCACAGACCTCCTGCAGCGCCCCCTGCAGGAGGCCCCGCACCACCTCAGCAGAGTGTCTGCAAACAAACGGCAGAGTGAGAATGTTTGTATTGTTCTGCCGAGTCAGACAATGTGAGGCTTCAGCCGCCTGCGAGCGCTGTGCCCGATTCCTGGGGGTGAAAGGTCGTCATTGAGCGGCGAGGAGGAGGAGGAGGAGGAGGAGGAGGAGGAGGAGGAGGAAGATGATGATGATGTCACTCTGGTCTTTTTTTCCTCTTGTTTCTGGCTCCACCCCCTCGCCAGGGTTCCATTTCCTGTTCTCAGGATCACTTTACCTCAGGTCTCTCTCTCATGGTCGTTCTGACCCACATCTTTTATACTCCCTCTGTGTGTGTGTGTGTGTGTGTGTGTGTGTGTGTGTGTGTGTGTGTGTGTGTGTGTGGGAGACAATAACCTGCTGAGCTGAAGGACTGGACTACATCCCGTTTTCATGAAGGGGAGGGGGGGTGGGACCATTGAGCGATGATGTCATCATGATGATGTCACCCTGAGCTGCTCCTCTGAAGGATTCAATGAAAGGAGGAAAGAAAAGTTCCTCAGAGTCGTGACAGGCTTGTTAAAAACCAACCCCTCCCCCCATTAAGCCCCGCCCCCCTCCCCCTTAACCCCTCCCCCTCCCACTGTGGTGGTGCAGGATTTGGCTCAGTGTCCCGCGACACGTTCACTTGTCCAACCAGTGTGGGAATTTCGATTATTCAGCCAGATCAGAACAAACTTTTAGATTTGTGCAACATGGCCGCCTCCTTACTGGGGATCCACTCTCCGTATGAATATGCATATGAATGGATTTGAATGTTAAGTTACTTAAACTCTGATAACAATTTAATCAATGATAGAAAATCCTATACAAATCATTTATATCAACTTTATTCCAATGTCAGTTCAACTACACCTTTCACACTGCACCTTTAAAGTAAATTGTACTTTTTGAGATTACTCTCCATACAATAAGGACCATGAGTGTTTGATGTGAAAATGACATGTATATGTACACATACATATATATAAATCAATGTATAAAAAACCCTCATTTATGAAAATAGATAAAAAGAATATTATAGTCCATAAAGAATCTTTAAAGCAGCAGCAGCGTGTCATGATGTCACCTGTTGTTTACCTGAGGGTGAGATGTGCTGTGATGCACTTCCTGTTTTGTTTATTTGCAAACAGTTTGCATGGACTGAGTCATTGTTTGTACCTGCAGTCAAACTGAACTCTCTCTCTCTCTCTCTCTCTCACTCGCCCCCTCTCTCTCTCTCTCTCTCTGTGCAGACTGTGCAGTCTGACCCTGAAGAAGCTGGTTGTGATGAAAGAACTGGACAAAGAGCTGATCTCTGTCGTCATAGCTGTTAAAATACAGGTAATGTTTGTTTACACGCACACACACACACACACACACACACACACACACACACACACTGATGTGGCCTCCGTACTTACATGTTGTGAATATAAACTTGCACAGACTCAACTTCCATAATATTCACTGGGACGGACTTGGACTGTTAATGGACAAAGGTCAAAGGTCAAAGGTCAAGGTTATGACGGCCCAGTGCTCTTGTTGTTGTGATGAATGCAGGGGTCAAAGGTCAGCTCCACTGTGACATCATCTCATATTATAATATGAGAGAAATTCAAGACATTCGTTGAACATGTTGAAATTAAATTGAAGAAACAGAAAGTGGGAAACTAAATTCAGAGCAACAGATCAAATTATTCGACTTTATTAAAGATATGAAAATACAAACATCCCTCTGAATTTAAAATGTGTTGATTCTGTTGAATTATTCATTCATTGCAGAGTGAACACAACCACTCAGGTTATTTCTATTTATTTATTTACTTTGTTGTTTATTTATTTGTTTGTTTGTTTTATTCACAGGGCTCCAAACGCATCCTGAGGTCCCATGAGATAGTGCTGCCCCCTAGTGGCTCGGTGGAGACGGACCTGGCTCTCACTTTCTCATTACAGGTAAACAAACACATGAATAATCAGCCAGTGATCAATAATCACTGATCACTAACCTGCAGCTCCGTGGTTACTGTTTCCTATTAAAGTGAAAAATGTAAGAATGTACAGGGACGACTTTTATTACTATTATTATCACAGCGTTACCGTGGCAACCCTTCTCATTTACATGAACTAATGAGCAGCAGAGATTCATAGTTTTTGCGCTGAAGTACAAAATATAAGATTTTCATAGCGACCTCATATTAAAAAATACCAATGGGAAACTGTTATATCTTATATATAACATTTATGTATTTGTTTTCATTTTTTTTATCGTCAGGAAACCACCGGTTTTATTACACTTTTTTATTGACTTGACCATTTTTTTATTTGAATTTGCTCAACAATGATCAAAAACCTTCAGAAAAATGAATCAAATGAATGAGAAATAATTAATAATTCAATACAAATGTAGAAAAATTAACAGCAATATTAAAGAAGAGAAAATATGATCCTCCCACTGATCCGGACTCACTTTCATTACCCAGAATGCAACGTACTTCCATATTTTATTGTGATCTGCGTTGTTGTTCTTGTTTAATTCTTCTAAATCACAGACAAATAAACCAAAACATAACCTCCTCTTGAAGTACCAGTGATGTTATTGGATGAGTACTGAGGAAAAAACCCAGCGTGTAATTAAAATAAACAACAGGAGAAGAGAAATAAAATAAACAGCAGGAGAAGAGAAATAAAATAAACAGCAGGAGAAGAGAAATAAAATAAACAGCAGAGCTCATGTTAATGTGACTTGTGAGTGTTTGTTGTTCTGAGGCTCAGAAGAATAAAACATGTGCCAGACACACACACACACACACACACACACACACACACACACACACACACACATACACATAAACAAGTTCTTCCATGACAGGATAATAAACACAAAGTGTTGTTCAGAACCTGCTCTGTGTTTGTGTTTGTTTGTAGTATCCTCACTTCCTGAAGCGCGAGGGCAACAAGCTGCAGATCATGTTGCAGCGACGCAAGAGATACAAGAACCGAACCATCCTGGGATACAAGACGCTGGCGCTGGGATCCATCGACATGGCCGAGGTAAACAACAACAACCAGCCACCGTGGACCCAGGAGGTCAGAGGTCAGAGGTCAAAGGTCAAAGCTCAGAGGTCAAAGGTCAAAGCTCAGAGGTCAAAGCTTAGGGGTCAAAGCTTAGGGGTCAAAGCTCAGAGGTCAAAGGACAGAGGTCAAAGCTCAGAGGTCAAAGATCAAAGCTCAGAGGTCAAAGGACAGAGGTCAAAGGTCAAAGCTCAGAGGTCAGAGGTCAAAGGTCAGAGGTCAAAGTTTAGGGGTCAAAGCTCAGAGGTCAAAGGACAGAGGTCAAAGCTTAGGGGTCAAAGGACAGAGGTCAAAGCTCAGAGGTCAAAGCTCAGAGGTCAAAGGTCAGAGGTTGCTGTGGGCAGAGGGATGTTTTAAAAAAAAAATTTCTTAACAGGAACTCATGATACTGTTCAGATGATTCAATTATTGATTATCTCTCCGATCAGTTCAAATATGAACCAATGAGATCATACAGGTCAAAGGTCACGATGACATCTCATCCTGCCCCTCCCTCACAGAAAAGCCCTGACCGCTCTGATTGGCCAGAAGACCCTGTCTTCTTTAATTGGTCAAGTGAAGTAGGGAAGGCCCCGCCCAGGTGTAAAGGTTTGAATCCCTCCTCTTCCTCCTCTTCCGCCTCTTCCTCCTCCTCCTCCTCTTCCTCTTCCTCTTCCTCTCCCTCTTCCTCCTCCTCTTCCTCTTCCTCCTCCTCCTCTCCCTCTTCCTCCTCCTCTTTCTCCACCTCCTCCTCTTTCTCCACCTCCTCCTCTCTCTCTTCCTCCTCCTCTTCCTCCTCCTCCTCTTCCTCCTCCTCTTCCTCCACCTCCTCCTCCTCCTCTCCTTCTTCCCCCTCCTCTTCCTCCTCTTCCTCCTCCAGGTGATGCAGCACCCGACAGAGGGAGGTCAGGTCCTCCCTCTCTGCGGTAACCAGAAGGAGCTGCAGGGGAAGGTGGCAGAGATCTGGATCTTCTCGTTGTCCAGTCAGCCCATCGACCACGAGGAGGCGGCGCTGCAGGACGGACAGAAGATCAAGTGCTCAGGTAAACGCGCTCGTCCTCTAAGCCCCGCCCCCTCACCTCCAGAGCCACGCCCCCCTCTGCTCATCTGAGGTCTGAAAAGCACAACGCTACCTCAGATTCCACAGCGCCAAAACAGAGAGGGTTCAGTGGGTTCAGTGTGTGTGTGTGTGTGTGTGTGTGTGTGTGTGTGTGTGTGTTGTGTGTGTGTGTGTGTGTGTGTATATTTAGATTCTGGCTGAGTGTCTAATTTAAAAAGGAGGCCAGATGAAAAATTCATGAGGCGTCCTTCCTCTGCGTTTAATCAGCCGACTCCTCTTCCTCTTCTTCTTCCTCCTCTTCCTCCTCCTCCTCTTCATCTTCCTCCTCCTCCTCCTCTTCCTCTTTCTCTTCCTCCTCTTCCTCCTCCTCTTCATCTTCCTCCTCTTCCTCCTCCTCTTCCTCTTCCTCTTCCTCCTCCTCCTCCTCTTCCTCAGATAACTACTCAGAGGAAGAGTACGAGAGTTTCTCCTCGGAGCAGGAAGCCAGTGACGACGCCGTGCAGGGACAGGTGAGTCCCACAGGAACAGGAAGTGTTTTTGTTTGTTTGTTTGTTTGTTTGTTTATGAATGTTTGTGATCTCCTTCAGGATCTGGAGGACGACGAGTACGACGTGAGGAAACCAAAGAAGCAGAGGAGGTCGATAGTGCGGACGCCCTCCATCACCAGAGTAAGAGACAGACTCCTTAGACTGAGGGGCCGGGTCGGGACCCTCTGTCGGACCGGTTCTGGTCCGCAGGTCCGATGTTTGACGGAGGTTCAAGGCTGTGATTCAGGTTTCTTCAGTTTTACTTTCAGCAGGAACAGATCCAGTGAAATACGAATAAAAAGTAGAGTTAAGTTAAAGATCCCTCAAGGGTTTTGTTGATCTTGTTTAAGTTAAGTTTAAAAAAAAAAAATCCAGAGTCTGGTTTAAAAAAAAACCAAACATAAACAGAACAAAGCTCATAAATCTGTTGAAACATACCACAGTTACCAAGTAAGATCATGTGTATGAATATAAGCAGATAAGTTAAGATCAGGTTTTCTTAACAGATCCACACTCGGACTGAAGAACAGAACAGAGGTGGATTCCAATAGAATTTTTACACGTAAGGAAAAGTTACACAAACACAGAGTATTACTACAACATAAGTACTAGTACCGCAGTCGTATCTTATCTCATCTTATCTTAACTTAACTTCCACATGTATCACATGCTGTTTCACAGCTCCGTGATGCGACGGGTTAAAGGCCCAACACACAGATGAAACACCTTCACTGAGCTGTGATCAGACGGTTTGGCTGTTTCCAGCCCACAGACGACGATGATGATGATGATGATGATGATGATGATGAAGATGTGTAATGGATGTGAAGCAGAGCAGCTTATTGATTTACATGAGCGCACACGGTGGCATCGACCCGCAAATGTATCTAGTAAAGTGGAGGAGCTGCAGCTGTGTAATGAATCATAACTGGGTCACACACACACACACACACACACACACACACACACACACACACACACACACACACACACACACTCACTCCTCTCCTCTCTTGTGTTTTAGCAGCAGAACTTCAAGCAGCGAGTCGTGGCTCTGCTCAAGAGGTTCAGGGTTTCAGACGAGGTGGGTGTTTCTCCACAGTTCTGCCGAGTCATCTTTTTAGGTCACATGGCCCAAAGCTCCTCCCACTGTGGAGCCCTATAAAGGATGTGACGTGTGTGTGTGTGTGTGTGTGTGTGTGTGAAGGTGCTGGACTCGGAGCAGGACCCTGCAGAGCCGCCCCCCGAGGTGGAGGAGGAGGACCTGGACCTGGACAGCGTGGAGTTCGAGAACCCCAGTGACAGCGGGCCGGAGCTGGACGACGACGACAGCGTGCTGAGTACGCCCAAACCCAAACTCAAGTGAGTGAGGCGCCACCTGTGGGTCCTGAGTGGTACTGCGGGTCACATTTCCAAAAAAAATAAATAAATAAAAAAAAGACGACGCCGCTCTCGCATTTCATTTAGTTTTTATTAGAAGTGACGTTCATGTGAAGGTGGATGGAGAGGGTGGGAATCGAACCCGTGACCTCGTGTATCTAAAGCACGTGCTCGTCCGACCACTGAGCCACACCCGCGCCGACATAGCTGGGAATTGCGACGTCATCGAAAATAGCCTCGGATTCTCCGGTGTTTGTAGTGGTTATCACCCACCGCTGAGAGGCCCCGCCCCCATTGGACTTCCGGCTCCTCCCCCAAACAGAGCACAATTTCAGTCGAGAGCAAAACATGGCTGCCCTCTAATCGGCTGCAACCAACAATCTTTGCACTGACTTTACGCGAAAGAAAGGGGGCGTGGCTTAAGAGGGAGAGGAGAGGGGGAGGGGTTGATTGACAGCTCAGGGAGCCGCCCTGAGACACGCCCCCTCAAAGCAGAGCATTTTTCAGATGGGGCCAAAAGAGCAGAGTATGTGGAGCACAGCAGGTCGTTTAACAGATGGTATCACATGACATGTCTCCTTTAAAGATAAACACTGACATTGTTTTGTCAAAGCCGACAATTGTCCTTCAACTCATTAAACGTGTGGATATTTTTGAGAGTTGAATGATTCATTTGTGTTTTATTTTGAAGGCCATACTTCGAGGGCCTGTCACTCTCCAGCTCCCAGACTGAGATCGGCAGCATCCACAGCAGCAGGAGCCACAGGGAGCCGCCGAGCCCGGTGAGACCGGAGTCCAGGCCCGTTTCACCAGTCAGCACATTCCGTCAGAACCAGCCCATGTTTATTATTCCTTCCCGAAACGTCTCGTTCCAGATCGACCCGGATAAAACCAAGGGCGGCGGAGGAGGATCCAAGTTTCCGGACGACGGCGCCTCCGATCACGTGTCCTTCGTGAGTATGAAGCACGCGGTGGAAAACCTGCCCGACCCTGAGAGGAAAGATCAGTCGGATGAAGACGAACGAACGTTTTATTTTGAAAAACATACGATTTTAATGTTTAAAAAATATATATGATAGCAATAATTTATGATCATTAAGAAATATATATACTATTTGTTTTGTTTATTAATGACAAAGAATAATGATAAGGATGAGAATGATCATAATCGCAATAAAGATAATAATAATAATAATAATAATAATAATAATAATAATAATAATAATAATAATAATAATAATAATAATAATAATAATAATAATATATGAACTCGTATTATTGTTGGACCCTCAGGAGCAGCCGGAGGCGGTGACTCCCACCACAGAGCTGGAGATGGACAACATGGACACGTTTCTGGAGAGGCTGCCCCCTAGTGGCAAAATGACCAAGACAGAGTCGCTCATCATCTCATCCAACAGGTGAGGAACATGAGCAGGACTCACTCCTTTACCTCTGTTTGAAGCTGACATCAGTTCTTTACCTATCGTTTCATTTCAAATAAATGAGTCAATAAAACTATTCTCCTCCTCCTCCTCCTCGTTGTTGTTGTTGTTGTTGTTGTCGTCGTCGTCGTCGTCGTCGTCGTCAGGCAGGAACCGAAGTTGGCAGGTCGCCGGGGACGGAGCACGTCGCTGAAGGAGCGTCAGCCCAGCAGGCCTCAGAACGAGAGGGCCAACAGCCTGGATAACGAGCGCTGCCTGGACACACGCTGCCACCTCCAGGTGAGAGGGCAGCACTGCAGGGCAAACCTACAAACCCACCCCACTCCGGTCTTTTTAGTGGTTCAGAATGTAAAACTGCTGAGTCTGCGTTTAGAACAAAGGTTGTTTTTGTTTTGTTTTTCCCTCTGAAGATCCCCCGAAAGACGGTGTACGACCAGCTGAACCACATCCTGGTGTCCGACAACCACCTGCCCGACAGCATCATCCTCATCAACACGTCCGACTGGCAGGGCCAGGTCAGAGCTCTTCTTTAATTCAGCTCTAATTAGGTTCATAACGAAACGCTGCGCGGCGCAGACAAACTGTAGAAATGTACGAATGTAAATAAAACATCACAGTCCGACACAGTCGGGTTCAAGTTTTATTATTGTTCCACAACGATGTAGTGGTGACATCATCGATATTTTGCAACAGCTGTTGAAATAACAACAAAACAAACAAAAACAACAACAACTCAAGGTTTAAATTTTTTACAAATTTTTTAATCTGTAATATTAAAGAATAAAGTCACTCACTCTCTTTGTCTCCCCTCAGTATCTCTCAGACTTGCTCCAGAACCAGCACCTCCCGGTGGTGTGTACCTGCACTACAGCCGACATCCAGGCTGCGTTCAACACCATCGTCTCCCGCATCCAGAGATTGTGAGTGGATGAGTGGGCAGCTCAGCGTCTGATTGGTGGATCTCTGGTGTGGCTGACGCTCATTTCCCTGTGTCCCAGTTGTAACTGTAACTCGCAGACGCCGGTCCCCATAAAGATCGCTGTGGCCGGGGCGCAGCACTACCTCAGCGCCGTCCTCAGGCTGTTTGTGGACCATCTGTCCCATAAGACTCCGGACTGGCTCGGATACATGAGGTTCCTCATCATCCCACTGGGTTTGTCTCTCTCAGTGTTTATGAGGTCGCTGTTCTGATTAGCTGATTGTTCTATTATTGTTATTATTATTATTATTATTATTACTATTATCATTATTATTATTATTGTTATTATTATTATTATTATTATTATTATCATTATCATCAATTTTTTTTTCTGTCATTTAAGGTTTTTCTTATGACTCTGATGTTATTATTGTTGTTGTTGTTATTATTATTATTATTATTATTATTATTATTGTTATTATTATTATTATTACTACTATTATTATTATTATTATTATTATTATTGTTATTATTATTTGGTTTTTACTGTAGTACAAGTAATATCATGGTAACTGGTGTAATGGTATTACATAGTGTAGTGTAGTATAGTATAGTATAGTGTTGTTTGGTGGAGTGTAGTCAAGTGTAGTTTAATAGAGTATGTTATAGAATAATATAGAAAATATAGTATTCTAGTATAGTTATTTAATAGTGTAGTATTCTTATATACGTTTATAGTAATACACCATTACTACTGATACCAATCATCCTATCGTATAGTACAGTACAGTATGGTGTTGTACTATATAGTGTGGTGTAGTTTAGTACAGTATAGTATACTGTATAGAGTTGTGTAGTATAGTACAGTATAGTGTTGTACTGTATAGTGTGGTGTACTATAGTACAGTATAGTGTTGTACTGTATAGAGTGGTGTACTATAGTACAGTATAGCGTTGTACTGTATAGAGTGGTGTAGTATAGTACAGTGTGGTGTAGTATAGTACAGTGTAGTGTTGTACTGTATAGAGTGGTGTAGTATAGTACAGTATAGCGTTGTACTGTATAGAGTGTTGTAGTATAGTACAGTATCGCGTTGCACTGCATAGAGTGGTGTAGTATAGTACAGTATAGCGTTGTACTGTATAGAGTGGTGTACTATAGTACAGTATAGCGTTGTACTGTATAGAGTGGTGTACTATAGTACAGTATAGTGTTGTACTGTATAGAGTGGTGTAGTATAGTACAGTATAGCGTTGTACTGTATAGTGTGGTGTAGTATAGTACATTATAGCGTTGTACTGTATAGAGTGGTGTAGTATAGTACAGTATCGCGTTGCACTGCATAGAGTGGTGTATTACAGTAAGTAAAGAGTACTGTTGTAATATTCCAGGTGCTCATCCTGTCTCTAAGTATTTGGGA
>JAFBJT010111314.1:20941-32598 GCA_016785325.1 Chascanopsetta lugubris | reverse complement strand
GAAAGAACAATGTACCTCAACATCAACATCAAAGCTGTATAAAGAGTTTGTTGAGGCACTATTTTCAGGTCAGGTCCATGTTTTTACCCGGTGGTCAGACCAATGCTGGGTTACAGTCTGTACAATCAAACATTCACCTGAATTATCTTCCAGGCCCCGCCCACCACACTGATATACTCTCTGTGAATTACACCGATAACCTGAGCCAAACAGGCAAGGGCCAGCATGGCTATTGCTGGCTCCAATCCAGCCTCAGGACCAAACTCATGAGAATGAAGGATCCACTCATACTCCGACAGACATTTGTCCTTAGCCAGAAATGAAAAAATGACAGAAAATAGTTTCTTGAGAGGAAGAATTCAATGCTGAAATTTGAGTACAAGGAAAAGAAAAGTGCTCCAAAAGACATTTCAAGGGATGAAATCAAAATGTGTGTCATTTGTCATGCGTTAGACCTCCTCTACGAAGGCTGCCAACGCTTCCCCCATGTTACCTGCGGTCTCTCCAATAAGGGGAGGGGCTTTTCCAGACTCTTTTCAGGCCTACCTGCTCCTTCATGACCCCCCTGGGCCTGAGGAGAAGTTATTCAGTAACAGCAAACTAATCGTATTATACCGAAGACCCTCCTCCTGACAGGCAGGGGCCACATGTGTGTGTGTGTGTGTGTGTGTGTGTATAAAGGCTGGTGTGGCACGAGGCAGCTCAACACTTGCACGCCTTGCACTGATCCCATTGAGGCTGGATTCATAACACTACTACTAATAACAATAAAACATTGTCCGGCGTAGCGGCTGAGCCGAGGACGATCACAGGACGTCGTGATGGAGAAAGAAGCCAGACCCAACTGGGACAATCCTCTGCAGTTCCTGCTGGCCTGTGTCTCTTACGCTGTGGGACTGGGAAACGTGTGGCGCTTTCCATACCTGTGTCAAATGCACGGCGGAGGTAAGTGACCACGCTTCATCTTTAAAGGTCCGGTGTGGAAGATTTAGTCGGCGTAATTTCCATTTCTATTGGCAGAGATGAAATGTGCCACGATGAAATGGATGTTTTTGTGAACGCGCAGTCACCTGAACGTGCAATTTCACTACAGTCACACACACACGGTTCCTTTGGTCACGTCTCGCACCGATTCCTTATGTGACTCGTTAGTGTGATAAGTAGCGAGAGAAGGGACATAGTTAAGAACATTTGAAGGATAAATGAATATAGAATCATTACGACCAACCCTTGTCAAACCTTAGAGTCTCAGTCCTCCTGCAGGAAGGTGGTTTCCGGTGATTAATGTCCACAACAACCCTTATCACACTGGAAGAATTGTTGTCAGAGTTCAGTCAAAGGTGACACATAATCAGAACCAACCAGGAGCCATAACAATTGAGACAATCAAAAAATTGTCCAATTAAACTGCAGGGATCTGAAAATGCAATTACATGGAATGGAGTGAAATCAAAGAAAACGTTGTTGTAAAGTTTGTTTCTTTCAATGGAACAACTACTAGTGCGCAGCAGCCATGAATGACAGTTTACACCAACAAATACACCGAGATGTAGAAGAGATGATTGAGCTGCTCTCAGTGTAGAGAGAGTACAGATATCACATGTGCTGCGTCAGGATCTGTAGATTCTGCTTGATTGGATTGGACATACTCAGCCTGGTTATGAATGTGTTGGACTTATTTTTCAAATAAGACTTTTAGCTGTTTTCCAATAGTTGATTATTGTTTATAAATCTTAAAAGAAATCCCGTCAGTCTCCAGTGAAGTTTCCTTTTGAACAAGTCAAGGGCAGATGTAAATGTCTTCCTCTTAGTTTTGAGTTTGTTTGGACACGTTACATCAGATTCAGTAAACTGTGCGAACCTAACGTGAAGTGATCAGAGAACAAGAAAAGAACTAAGTCATAGTCTGTGAGTCATGTCAAGTCTTTGGGTTTATCTTGGTTCGTAGTTGATTTTTGGTTTGGCTTTGCTGGATGTGTGGCTCCTCTTATGGCAGGGGAGTCAAACTCATTTTCACCGAGGGGCCACATCAGCATCATGGTTGCTCTCAAATGGCCAGTTTTAATTGCGGGACGAAATGTGATTTCTACTTAACATATTGTAAATCAACTGTCTCCATACTTGATTATCATTTATTCAAGTTTCAAATATTGTATATGCATTTACATACATGTTACACCCGTAAACACACTGAATATGTTGCTACACATAAAAAGTGACATGTAATTAACTGGAGTTCATGGGCAATGTCTAATTTAGACTTTTATTTGTAGACAATGATCTGCCTTTAAGCTCTGACGGGCCACATGAAATGATCCTGCGGGCCACATTTGGCCCGTGGGCCACAAGTTTGACACATGCATCCTATTGGAATCTTGGACTTCAACTTCAAAACTTTGCTCTGTTCAATATTTATGTGTCTTGCGCTTTTGTTTCAATGTTGAACTGACTGCAAAGTCTTCATCAAGAGGTGTTGGAATATTGTGTCCACCTCATCTCGCTTCATGCACGAGAGCCAAACGTCCGTAACATCCACTGTATTATGGAAACTGTGAAACATTCATATTTCCATTCTTTTGAATGAACTGTAAGAATGATACATCTGCACTGCCCCTCTGTGATGATGATGATGATGATGATGATGAGGATGATGAAGATGTTCGGGCACCTACAACTTTCTCTCTCCATCCTCAGGAGGCTTTTTGATTCCATATCTAATCATGCTGGTTCTGGAGGGTGTGCCCCTGTTCTGCTTGGAGCTCGCCATTGGTCAGAAGATGCGTCGTGGAAGCATCAGAGCGTGGACCGCCATTAACCCTTATCTGGGAGGAGTGGGTAAGTGCTCACTGAGCTCTCATCAAAACACAGGACAAAAGACAGGAGATTCATTGATCGTACATGTGCAACCCATTGAGCTCCCATGACTTTGAAAAATTAGATTTCACATTTAAAGGTGCAGTGTGTACGATTTCGGTCATTTTTGTCATTTCTGAAAGCATTACAGAACAGTTACATATTGTAATTCTCATGAATTAAAATCACCTAAATGTACTTTCAGACTTATGGGTTCGGTTCATTAAGACGAATAAAGGCCAATCAGTCAGTAACCCGTTGTGGCTGCCTGTGCGCCCCCCCCCCCTCCCCCACATCCACACCTCATCAGCCCCAACATGGACGGTGCATGGTGAGAACCATAGTGACCCTGCATGAATGGGAGCCGGTGCACAAATGAGAGAAAGAGAGAGGGAGAGAGAGAGAGAGAGAGAGAGAGAGTGCCAGCACTGTGTAAAGCTGTTACTCTCTGCGCCCTGTCTGCCTCACTCCAGGTTTAATCCTCTCTTTGGGCTTTACATGTTTGCGTTTGTTTGGTTGACTCAGTTTCAAAGCTACTCTTTGGAGAAAGAGGCAAAACCTCAAGACGGCACTTTATCGTATCCGTCTGGACGACCGAGCGCGCGTCTCCCACACCTCTCTCTCTTTTCACCCACATGCGCTAACACACCACCGACGACAACAATGGCGGATTACTTGTCGTCCAATGTGTGCGGAGCAGAGGTTCTGCCTCGTCGTCGGTCCACGCGAAATCCTTCTTCTTCTCCCTCTCATACCTCTTTTTCTTCTTGTGTTTGTTTACACCTGAAGAGCCGAGTGTGCATGCTCCATGTCTTCTTCTCTGTTTTTGGTGTATTTCTGTGGTGGTGTCACAGCGCCACTCAGGCCTGGAGGCTGTACTACAGCGCTCTCAAGTCGTTCTCAAGTTTGCCGCGTGGACGGAATCGTTTTTTATTCAAAACAAATCCAAAAAAGATTGCCCTCGTCTGCGTGAGGACGGGGCCTTACGGTAACTGACAAGATCTCGATTGAAGACAGCGAGTGAGTCAGTCAGGGATGGTCCACAACAACAGTCCTGGAGGCTCGATGGGTTGATACAAAATATAGAAAATTGTAAATATCAGCATTCTTGTTTTGTTTCTTTTTTATTTTTTTTTTAGGTCTTGCCAGTGTTGTGGCCTCCTTGTATTTATGCCTCTACTACAACATCATCAATGCCTGGAGTTTCTGGTACCTCTTAAATTCATTTCAAGTGAGATGCAAATAAACAAACAACTGGTCTTTTCAAGTGGGAAAAGTTGCCTGTG
This sequence comes from Chascanopsetta lugubris, assembly GCA_016785325.1. NCBI lineage: Eukaryota > Metazoa > Chordata > Actinopteri > Pleuronectiformes > Bothidae > Chascanopsetta > Chascanopsetta lugubris. The sequence continues at coordinate 28,459 of JAFBJT010111314.1, read as the reverse complement.
GATCTTGACATTCTGTTTCTGTGTTCATGACCAACCCAGTCGGTCCTGCCCTGGGCCACGTGCCCCCTCAACGCCAACAGAACCGGGCCCATCGAGGAGTGTGAGGTGGCCACATCCACCCAGTACTTCTTCTACAGGGAAACCCTGGACATTTCCTCCTCTATTGAGGAGAATGGAGGCGTTCAGATGAACCAGGCTCTGCTCCTCCTGCTCGCCTGGGTGATCACCTACCTGTTTATCGTGCGAGGGGTAAAGTCAACTGGGAAGGTGAGGGGGAGTCAGGACAATGACCACACACACACACACACACACACACACACACACACACACACACACACACACAGAGAAACACCTCGTCCTCTAATTCAGTCTGCCTCCTGGTTAGGCTTGACACAGGCCGCTGTGGCGGCCATTTGTAAGATTTGGTGACCTCTAGAGGTGAAGTTGCGTGTTGTATCCACCACCCTCATCCTCACGAACACGCAGGAGAACCTGTGGTCGACTTCAGTAAAACTCGAAAAAATTTTAGGACGTCCACTTTGACGGCTGTAAAAACATGGCGGCCTCCGTAGAGAGGACCCGCTCCTCAAGTAAATATACATTAACGGGCTCATTTTAGGGTCATGGAAAAAAATAAAACATTTAGGTGATCTCTGAAAATGTCAGCATGTCATTGATTTGTAACATTTTTTAGACGTGACAAAATCGTACACGCCGCGCCTTTAATATCAGCATCGTGTTATGATGAAGACATGCAGTTCAAATGTGACGCAGATCAAAGGTCTCAATGCCGCCTCACTACCTCAGCCACGCTCGAACCCTGACCGTAGCTTTGCTCCCTGGCCGTGTCCTCAGGTAGTCTACTTCACCGCCACCCTTCCCTACGTGGTCCTTCTCATCTACCTGATCTGGGGCATCACTCTTCATGGCGCCATCAACGGTGTGAAATACATGTTCACTCCCAAGGTGGGTGAGACGAGCTGCTCGTGGCACAGTTGAGTGCAGGTTCCGACTTGAGTGAGACACAACCCGGGCCAACGCTAGACCCCCTCTCTGCCTGCAGATGGAGCAGCTCGCCAACCCCACCACGTGGATCAACGCGGCCACCCAGATCTTCTTCTCCCTGGGTTTGGGCTTCGGCTCGCTCATCGCCTTCTCCAGCTACAACAAGTACAACAACAACTTCGAGCGACAGGCCATCGCCATCTCGCTCATCAACAGCTCCACCTCCATCTTCGCCAGCATCGTCACCTTCTCCATCTACGGCTTCAAGGCCACCTTCAACTACGAGGCCTGCCTGGAGAGGTGCGTATCTGCACGCCATCATCCCCAGGCGTTTTGTCTCTTTGACGAGGTTGTGGTGACCGTGGGGGCCGTTTGTGTTGAAAGAACAAACTGTCGCGTTTAAAGGTGCAGTGTGTACGATTTTGGTTGTTTTTGTCACGTATTGCTAATCAGTGACGCGCGGATATTTTCATGAATTTATAATCACGGGAATTTTTTCGTCTTTCCCCATGACCCTTAAATGAGCCCATTAATGTGTATTTACATGAGGAGCGGGTCCTCTCTACGGCGGCCGCCATGTTTTTGCAGTAGCCCAGAGTGGGTGTACTCGTCATCTCTTGAGTTGTAATAACAACCATTTTCTCCCTTTCTCTGTAACTGATCAGATAATCATATAAACCATAATGAGCAATTATGATTATTTAAGCAACTATAGATCTTACAAAGTCGGTATTCCTTTTGGGTAACACTCGTTTTATTCCCTCTTCAAGGTCACGCTTACTGCTGATCAATACCTTTGATCTAGCAGAGGACACCATCTCCATTGACACCATCCAAGACTGGATTCAGAAGCTGAACTCAACGTACCCGGAGCAGTTTGCCGAACTCACGCTGGATCAATGTATTCTGGAGAAAGAACTAGACAGCGTATGTTCTTCCTCATTATTACAACCCTCCTCCCACACCAATACATACAGGGAAACACCATTGTAATGAGACATCATTTCAAGAAACCAAGGGACCATTTCAAATGCAGAATCAACAGAAAATACTGAATGTCAATGTGTTCTTGCTAAAATAGTCATTCCAGTTCAGGCAAGCAGTACCAGACAATGGGGCAATGGGGCATACGCAATAATATGATATCCCAAGAACAATGACGTCATCTAAAATGAAAAGGCAAGAGATAGACTGGGAGGATTAACTGACTATCAAGCCCATTGTGTTGCAGATCTGTGTCCGTGCGTCTGGGTCAGTGTTCCAGTCACAGACTGTATTTAAAGACGGACGTGGCGTCAGTGACGTCACTCGATGGTTTCAGCACATCTCTACGTCGGATACAAATGAGAACCATTGTAGCATTTTACAAGACATTGTGACGTTAAAACACCATCAAGAAGATAAAGCAGGAGTTGGAGTCTAATCCTCTTCTCTCTCTCTCTCTCTCTCTCTCTCTCTCTCTCTCTCTCTCTCTCTCTCTCTCTCTCTCTCTCTCGTCTCTCGTGTTCCAGGCAGTAGAGGGGCCTGGCCTGGCCTTCATCGTTTACAGTGAGGCCATTAAAAACATGCCGCTGCCTCAGCTGTGGTCTGTGCTCTACTTCATCATGCTCCTGGTCCTGGGCATGGGCAGCATGTTGGGCAACATCACTGCCATCGTCACCCCGCTACAAGATTTCAAGATCATATCCAACATTAGCAGCGAGCTTATTAATGGTAAGATGTCTGAAAATAAGAACCAAAGGTGAAGAGTTACTCATCTGACTTTGATATTTTATGTAGTTTTTTTTTATGTTTCCAAAAACAGAATTTCAAGTTTCTCAAAGAGGAAGTTTAGTTTTCAGGGTATAAAGGAGAAACTAATGTCTCATTTAAAACGAATGTTACTTTATGACTGGAGGTGACGCTTCTCTTGGGAGAACAGAAGAATCGACTTGTTTTATAGTGAATTGTTGTTGTTTGTGTGTATTAGCATGGAGACGTTGTTTTGTCTTTTTTTTTTAAATACATTTTTCAACTTCACAATGACAAAATGTATCACAAGTTCTAAGAGCAAAGATACATGTACACACATACACTCGGAAAAAGGGAAAAAAAGGACAGTGAAAGAAATAAAAAATGAAATAAAATAGACAACTTAATAATAACAATAATACTAACTGACAATTTGCGAGTTTAACCCAATAACTTGGAATGCAATCAGGTAAAAGTAAAAACACCACCTAGTATTATCCCACAATATGTACTGTTGCGTTTTCAAAGACACCTGTTGTGTGAAGTAAAAAAGAAAAACAACAACTTCTGAGCCTTAATTTGCCCGAAATGTCTGTGACCCATCAGATGGTTGAAGCTTGAAACAAACAATTCCACTCCATGAGCTTTGAACACAACGGACTGCAAATGGACAGCCGACAGTGACTGAGTGCCGTTTGTGTTTGACGGGCAGGTTTGATCTGTATATTCTGCTTCCTGCTCGGCCTGGGCTTCACCACCTCATCGGGGAATTACTGGTTCATCATGTTCAACGACTACGGAGCCAACTTCTCCCTGCTGTTTGTCGTCCTCATCGAAGTCATCGCTGTCAGCTACATCTACGGAAGCCGAAGGTTTGTGTGTTCGCCGGGCGTGTGCGTCGCTTTTCCAAACCTTACACGGCAATATCATAATACCCCGTTTCCTTATGTCAGGTTTGAGAAGGACATAGAGGACATGCTGGGCCATAAACCCAACTTGTACTGGAGGCTCATGTGGAAGTTCATCAGTCCCCTTCTCCTCATCGCTTTGTTCATTTTCTACATCGTCAACTACATCCGGGGAGGGACACCCACCTATCAGGCCTGGAATAAAGAGCTGGTGAGTTTGTTTTTCCCTTGGAGACCCACACACAAGGGCAACACCTGTGCGTATATAGGATTTCCACATATGAAAGAAATGGACCAATGAAAAATGAACAGTGGCTCTGTGGTTAGAGCCTTTGAATGCAAAGGTCGCTGGTCCGAATCCCACTTGGACCCTGCTGTAGTGACACTGGCCCTGACACCGGCACCCACAATGGCTCTTTGTGTGCCGGTGGAAATACCCTCTGACCCAGATCACTGGAGAAGTGGTTGAAGATGACATGAAGACTGAAATATAAACCTAATGGAATTTTGAACAGTTTCACATATTTATCAAGTCTTGAAAACCGCTCAATGCACTTTACAGGAGAGTTTACATTCACCCAGTCACTCAAACATTAATGGTGCAGTGTGTACGATTCGGGGACATCTAGAGGTGAAGTTGTATCCATCACCTCACCCTCACCCTTCTGAACATGTAGGAGAACCTGTGGTCAACTCCAGCTGTCAGTAAAGGTCAGAAGATGTTTCATATGTACACTCTGAGTTACGGTAAAAAACATGGCGGCCCCCATAGGGTGGACCCACTCCTGGTGTAAATATACAACAAAGAGCTCATTTTAGGGTCATGTAAAAAGCCAGTCATACATTGGGGTGATGATTCATTCGTAAACATGTCCATGTAATTGTTTTGTAATTCCATCTTTTGAGTTTTAATGAGAGCTGAGGTCGACCATAGGTTCTTCTACCTGCTCAGAAGGGTGAGGGTGAGGTGATGGATACAACATGCGACCTCACCTCTAGATGTCACCAAATCTTACACACTGCACCTTTAAAATGACGATTCCGTGTCAGAATAAAGAAAAGGTCCTCAGTGTTGCTCGTGTCTGCGTGAACAGATCAGGACCTTATCAGCTGACTGGCTCCATCAGAGGCCGAGGTCCAACACGTCTTTTCTCACACACCGGCGAAAAGCTTGGATATGGGAATTTTCATGGTCACATAAAGTTTCAAAGGTGCAAAGTGTATTAGGTCAGACTTAACGTTGCACAATACAAGATCCCCTCTAGGTTATATAAAGCAGTGTGAACTCATCATGGGTGAAGGTGCCTGACCTCCATGAGCTGTTGTGGCCCCTCAGGAGACCACTCGAAAACAAACAGGATTCAGCTTCAGAGTCTTGAAGAAAAAGAAAAGCGGCCAAACTGTTGTGTTCTCTTCGGCTACGTTAGGATTCCTCCTGTAGTGAATCACCGCTATGTTACATATTGTCACTTTGTCAATGGTTCGAGTGCTGGCTTCCTATAAACAGTCTGTGATGTACAGGGAAGTTCATAAACTTTTATAACACCTGGCTTATCGGCATAAGGATGTTATAGACAAGGTTTCTCCTGAAGGGGAACTGACGTGGCCTGGCGGCTAATTTCAGAAATCTGTTGTGAAATAATCTGTAACTCACCTAATCTTCACAGCCCCCTGGTCACAACTTGACAAAGTAAGAGCTCTGCAGCTTTGGTGGGTTTTTTAGACCAGTGGGACGGGGGTATTGTTTTGATATAGTGATAATGATAATGATAATAATAATAATAATAATAATAATAATAATAATAATAATAATAATAATAATAATAATAATAATAATAATAATAATAATGTCATCGTCAACCGCTTATCCAATAATCTGGGTTATGGGGTGTTTCCACCAGTGCACAGCAGGGCCTGAGGAGGATTTGAACCAGTGACCTTTGGTTCCAAAGGTGACACCCCTAATAATAGTAATAATAATAATAATGATAATAATAATAATAAAACAATATAACAATAACAACAATAATAAAATAACAATTGTAATCATTTAATTTGGGAATGAAATAGAAATAAGAATCTCACCACCACCCACAGATGACCTGGGTAATGAACTAACCTGTGTTTCCTGCCGTGTCACCAGGGTAAGGCGGTGGTGACGGAGTATCCAGTCTTCGGTCAAGTCTTCATCGGACTGTTGCTGGTGTCGTCGGTCAGCTGCGTTCCCCTCACCGCTCTGTACGTCTACTACAAGAAGAGGAAACAGGGAAACCATGAGAGGAAACACACTGTCAGCTCAGTGTGCGCTTAGTGACCTCACCGTCCACATGAAGGGACAGCAGCACACACGCAGTGCTCATTGGTGTTTTCAGTCCTTGATACCAGTGATTCTCAACTGGTGGGTCGGGACCCAAACGTGGGTCGCGGACTCATTTTTGGCGGGTCACAAGCCTTTGACTGGGAAAAAAAAGGTTGCTGCTGTGCTTTTATTTTGAAGGGGATTTTTTAGAATGCATCGTCCGTTCGCACTCCTTAACAGTAGGTGGCGATGAAGCCCTGTAGTGCTAAATACACACAGAGTTTCACAGATAGGACAAAAAAAATGGCAAAGTTTGTTTCCATATGCTAATTGACCAAAAGACAAAAGAGTACGACACCGGCCACGTGACATTCATTTGGGTCGCGGCTCGTCGTTAAGGGGGTGATGGCGGGTCCTGAACCCAGACCAGCTGAGAACCACTGCTTCATACTGAGGACGACTTTCCCCCCAAATACAGAGAAGCCCTTGATACAGGAGGTAGGAGTGAATGTATGGTGCAGGGTTAGAGGACCAGGTTTATACACCACTCAGCGCTTTACAGTGTCAGTCACACTCACTCCAACGCTCCTCTGCAGTCATATCATACTGTATGACTATAATTTTTTTTTTCACAGTATTAAAGGTCCAGTGTTTAAGATTTAGATGAATTCATTTGAACTTTCTATTGAACGAAATTTAATTTACACTAAGTCAATCACCTGAGTGTATGAATTGAAACCATTAACTGAGGGCTGCCATAACTTTCTCCACGTGCTGGGAATGACGACAAGTAATGGGCTTCAACACGCAACTTCACCACTGGAGGTCACTAAACCCCATACACCCCTCGAGTCATTTTGTTCACCACCCTCCACAGAGCAGGAGGACCCCTTCACTCGTGTTCATGTAGATAGACTTTGTTTGATAGTTGAAACGTTTATGTTCAATGTAGCCATACCTCAAATGACATTTCATGCTCTTGATATGACAGATGATTGTGTGTAGATATGCGTCGCCATCAATTACTCAAGAAATGTTGGATTTGACCCGATCGAGTTTTAGATATTCAATTCAGATATTTTGTATTTTTATTTTCGTATCATATTTGAAATCATGATGTGAGGATGTGAATGATATGAATAATTCGTGACATATATTAAAGGTCCAGTGAGCCAAATAAAAGTGAACAGTTTCTATTGGTAGAAATGGAACGGAGAATGATTATACTGATGGTTTATGTGCAATGACCTGGATTGATCATTTGTTTTCGTTGTCCTGCAGTCAGTCCTTATCTTTACATCACTGACCCAGAACGGACAGAATGAAAACATGTTGAGTTGTGTAAGATCTGATGGTTGGTTGTCATGTTGAGCTGCAACATGCAACCTCACCTATAGTTTCCCCTCAATTCTACAGACGCCGCCTTTGCATGTCTCTGGACATGAAACATTTTTTTGTAGAAAAAAAATCCTTATTCTGTCATTTAATGTCTGATGACATATTATTCCTCTCAGAGTTTAGCACTTTTAGTAGTGGAACAGCTACTGTGCCAATGATCAATGTAACACTGAAATC
>JAFBJT010111314.1:0-11082 GCA_016785325.1 Chascanopsetta lugubris | reverse complement strand
GCTGAGGTTACTCTACAAGTTTAAGTTTGAGTAAATAAATACTAACTAACGTCAATAAAATGTCTCATATTATCAATATAGAAAACAGCCTGATTTTTAAAACCCTGATTTTTATAGAATGTGACCTTTACACTCAATAAGACCAATTAAAATGCGCTTAGATGTGCATCTTTCAACACGGAAATCCGTTTTAATGGCCACTATCACAGGATATCATCAGCGGAATAGATCAACCAAATCAAGCTGGTCTCCGGAAGCCTGTTGTTTGAACAAAAGCTACAGCAGAATCATTTCTTCCCTCATTAATTCAAGAAGTGTTACAATTGACTTACCTCTGGCTGAGCAATGAATTCCCTCATCAGGTGACCATTCCACACAAAACGCTGGTCTGCCTGCAACATGGGTAGAGAACATACAATGACTGTGAGTGAACTATAGAAGCAGACAAAGATGAAGTTGCTTGGAGATGAGGCCGTCTTTAATAAAAGGCACCTCAGAAGAACCATCATAAAAAAAAAACATTAATTAGACGACGCAACTTGTATTTTATCATTTGATAGCTAAAAATACATCAGAATGATGCCATGAAAACTCAACTAGTTGTTCTATTTCACAAGTGAATTGAGCTGTGATTTTTTTGTGTAACAACATTTTGGAGAGAGACTGGGTTGTATATATGATTGGACATCAAAAGTTATTTCTAACCCTCTCTAGAAGACTCATCTCCTGAAATTCTGGACTGGTGTTGGCCAGGCGCTGCAGAGTATGTGTCAGATCGTAGTCCGTTGCAAAGTAGAAGCCATCTGTATGAAGCACACTTCTAATCATCGAGAGGAACGTCTTGTTGTCTTGCATCTGAAACAAGAAACAAGTTCATACTAACTGACGAGTCAGCATCTGCGCACAGCATCATTTCCTTCATTTAACTTTATATTTATCATCCGTAGCCTTGGTTGGCAGTGGTACGGATAGTAAACCAAGTTTCACCAATCAGCATGAGAGGCATCTGAATCCTTTAGTGAAGCATTTTGTCATGTGCCACTTTTTTTGTTTTACCAGACATCAGCATATTTGGAGGGGAAGGTTCATGCAATACTAGCTGTCAATCACGTAGTCCAATCCATGACTTTGCTTTGCATTGGGAATCCATTAGTTTAAAGTCAGGTGTCACAGAATGGTAATAAAACAAAAATACAGGACACTACCTGGTTGTCTGTCAGATGTAGTACAGTCTTCTTAAAAGAGATGATGTCAAACTCCACAGCCTTCCACACAGGATGACCAAACAGATCTCCCACCTTTTGCTTCTTTGTGATAATAACCAGGTACATACCTGACAAACAGGAGACATAGCATGGTGTTGGAGAGTCTCACCTCTGTTCCACCTCAAGGCTGGGTACAACAGAACCTCATTTAAATACTGAACTCACCTGCCACCATACGAATAGTCCCCATGAGTCCACATATTGGCCTGGTGTCGGCTGACACTGGGATGTCTGAGGACACTGTGGACACAGCAATTGTTAGTGTCAGCGTGTTCAGAACCTGCTTTCGGACATGCACTGTGCCCCGCAAAGCATTCTGACACTCTCCAGAGCTCCCAGAAAAATAAAAGTTGTCGCCCATACACACATCTGCCATTCTTTGGTTGTTCTCTAGACAATTTCATATTACAGAGGGAAAAATCGTACCCTCAGATGGCTCACTACACATGTTCTCCTTAGGGTCAACGCTGAGGCTTATCTGTAGCCGAAGGTTGCCCTTGATGTCAACAGTGTGGCGCCAAGTAAGGCCATCATGCCTCTTTGTCTCCAAAGACACACTTTCTGCTAGTCGTAAATAACAATGCAAGAATACCCTGTTCCCAGACAATCATAACAACCATGACAGGCGGCGCTCTGGCCACAGTCTCACCTATAAGACTCCCAAACATTGTGAGACACAGCAGGTCTGATGGTGGCACTGTCTAGTGTACGCAGTGGAGCCTCTCTCACCCTAAGACGTCCTGAACCCGAGTCCTTGTGCCCTCCCTCCCTCCCATTTTTGTCACTTCTGAAAATATTACAAAACAATTAGATACTGACATTTTCATGGATTTATAGTCATTTGAATCTTTTTTTCCATTACACTTAAATGAGCCCATTAATGTATACTGACATGAGGAGCGGGTCCTCTCTACAGGGGGGGGGGGCACTGTGGACACAGCAATTGTTAGTGTCAGCGTGTTCAGAACCTGCTTTCGGACATGCACTGTGCCCCGCAAAGCATTCTGACACTCTCCAGAGCTCCCAGAAAAATAAAAGTTGTCGCCCATACACACATCTGCCATTCTTTGGTTGTTCTCTAGACAATTTCATATTACAGAGGGAAAAATCGTACCCTCAGATGGCTCACTACACATGTTCTCCTTAGGGTCAACGCTGAGGCTTATCTGTAGCCGAAGGTTGCCCTTGATGTCAACAGTGTGGCGCCAAGTAAGGCCATCATGCCTCTTTGTCTCCAAAGACACACTTTCTGCTAGTCGTAAATAACAATGCAAGAATACCCTGTTCCCAGACTATCATAACAACCATGACAGGCGGCGCTCTGGCCACAGTGTCACCTATAAGACTCCCAAACATTGTGAGACACAGCAGGTCTGATGGTGGCACTGTCTAGTGTACGCAGTGAAGCCTCTCTCAACCTAAGACGTCCTGAACCCGAGTCCTTGTGCCCTCTCTCCCTCCCTCCCTCCCATTTTTGTCACTTCTGAAAATATTACAAAACAATTAGATACTGACATTTTCACGGATTTATAGTCATTTGAATCTTTTCATCCATTACACTTAAATGAGCCCATTAATGTATACTGACATAGGAGCGGGTCCTCTCTGGGGGGGGGGGGGGGGCCATATTTTTCACAGTAGTAGGGGGGGGGGGGGGGGGGGGGGGGGGGGGGGGGGGGGGGGGGGGGGGGCATGTTTTTACAGTAGCCCAGAGTGGACGTAATAACCATCTTTTGAGTCCTACCATAAGGGTGAGGGTGAGGTGATGGATATAACATGCAACTTCACCTCTAGATGTCACAAAATCTTACACACTGCACCTTTAAGTGTACCTGAAATGGACCATCGCATCATCATGAAGAGGTTTTGTGTTGATTACTGCTCACCTGTGAGAGTCATCTCAGTTGACACCCTGTCAATGGCCAGGACATCCACGGACCCATCGTCACACGCCTCTATGTAAAATTTCTCTGGAGTGGTGCGCCTGCAGGGACACAGGATTCAAACATGAGCAAACACCAGCCAACGGCAGCAGCAGCAGTATCGGCCTAACCGAACACACGGTATCAATGTGTGCGTCAGACAGGTGGAGGCGGACAACCGAGCGCTGACACTCCACGCCTACGGAGCTAATCCAGCAACTGTGAACAAAGTGAAGCAGCCCGAACTGTGGCATCAGTCGCCAGCTCAAAACTAACGAGTGTCAATGTTGATTTACCATTTGCCACCCGAGTACACGCAAACTTGAGCGCAGAAGAGGTGATAGGCAGCCCGATGTTAGCACCGGTTAGCACACAGCACAGAAGATGTAGCCGTTAGCATCTCTGTGTTAGCCTGTCATTAGAAGGAGGCACTCGCCGATTCTGCCCACTGTCTCTGCCGTGAGAGGACATGTTAAACCAAGCATTGTCGTGTTTACACGCTGATACACTTACAAGTTAAAGCTCTCATAGGTGCTCGCCATCTTTCCTCCCGTGTGACCCCAGTGACGTGTCGCCTCCGTCTTCATTTGCACTTCCGGAAACGCTTGGTTTCCGCCGGACGGACGATTGGAATTGAAAACTAGTGGGGGTTTTAATCTCTTTGATTTCACGTTATTTTATTCATTTTATTTTATAGGATTATCTTATCTATTCCTTCCTAGTATTCATATTATTATCATCGTCATTAGTATTGTCATTGTTGTTGTGATTATCATCATCATCATCATTATTTTTGTTGTTGTTATTGTTATTATTATTGTTGTTGTTGTTGTTATCATTGTTATTATTATGCTGATTATTATTATTATTTTAGTTCGCCATTCACATCAAGTAATATGAAATAATTGTACCAAAAGACAACAGATATAAATGGCTGACGAGAGAAGTCTGGCAAAATGTGTAAAGTGACATGATGTTACATCCTCTTCTTGAACACTAGGTAGCGATATACACCATAAACTGATTCTCCAGTCAGTCGGGGGAGGGGGGCGAAGCAGTTGAGCTCCGGTCCAAAGGGGGGCGGTAGAGGGACATTGTTGGCAAAAACAGCAGGGGAAGAAGAAAGTTGCCCATGTGGTAGTGATCGGTCTCACAGTTGTGTGGCCACAGAGAAGCGGAGCTCAGAAAGAGAAGATTTGTGAAGACGAGGGTGATAGAACTTGTCACGTCTGAAACATGAGGCCAGGTACAGTACAAACACGTCGCTGCGTATCAACACTTGTCTTTATTTACCGTCGTAACCGCCATGTTCCTGTCCAACTCGGAAGTTCTGTGCGTGCGGCCTACACCGCCACGCTTTTCCTGTACACATACGTTCACACACACACGGACGCGCGCGCACTGTAACTCCAGCCATGTGGGTAAACTCCGTCTAAATTGACGGACATTTCGCTCAGTTGCTTCCTTCACATGTGAACTTAAACACTTTGAAGTTTTCAGGCGAGACGTTGTGAAGATACAACTGCGAGTTTGCGACGCGCCGCGCGCACGTGTACAACGTGCGACACAGCAACACCGTGTAGCAGGGGCTCACTACTTGACCCGTTTGTTCATTGCGGTCACTTTTACTTGCAGTTAAATGCGTGTGATTGAATGATCACGTCGTGCCAGTGTGCGCCAGAACCACCAGAGTCGGTATTGGACCCGTATAGCGATCACGGAGCCCAGTCAATGGACTCTTTGAATGCCGGACACTCCTGTGTGGTCGGAGTGGCTGAAGTCGTGCTTTACACGTGTTGAAATGAGGACTGGTATTAAACAATAGTGTTGGTGTGAGAGGTCCGTTTTTCTCTTCGTGTTGCCCGGAGAGGTCGAGCAGGACACCGCTGTCCCTCGGCGTTTCTGTCGGCACCGGCCGGAGCTTCCTTCAGGGGCCACGTGGGATGGTGCTGGTTGAACCGCCTGCGTCTCTGGATGAACTATTGTCCTCAATAAGGGACCGTGTGTGTATTTACTCTCTCTCTCTCTCTCTCTCTCTCTCCAAAGTGTGTATCTCCATACACTCCAACTCCACGTTGGGTGTTTATTGCTTGTGACATTATCACCGGTAGAGCAGAGGCAACACAAGGCACTTTTAAAGGTGCCGTTTGTAAGATGTTGGTCATTTTTCAAACATGCTCCAAAACAATTAGATGCTGTCATTTTAATGACTTTATTATCCACCTATGTTTTATTTATTTTTTGTTTGCCCTAAAACGAGCCCAATAATGTATATTTACATGAGGGGGTCCTCTATGGAGGCCGACGTGGTTTTACAGGAGTAAAAGTGAACGGACCAACATTTCTTGAGTTGTAACGACAACTGAAGTCGACCAAAGGTTCTCCTGCATGCTCAGAAGGCTGAGGCGATGGATACAACCTCACCTCTAGAGGTCACCAAATCGTAAACATGGCACCTTTTTAAAGTAATCAACCTTCCTGATGAATATTGGTTCCATTAATCAGACTGTAATTATATGCTGACTCTGTATGTGCCATGTACCCATTCATAATCATACACCACATCATTACATTGTCCAAGAATACTCTGGTATATAGAATGGGTGGTTGAACCTAATTGGTGGAAATCCAGTGATAACTATTGTTGTCTGACAGATTTGTGTAGTTGTTTAGAAGTATTTCCTGGCTGAATATAAAGGCCCCTTCTGTGGAGACAAACTTCATAATTCTAAAATCAAATCAATCCCACTGCTCAGCCAGGTCCCGTGTATCAGTCGATCGGCAGACATTAAATCCATATGTACAGATCACAGATGCATCAGTCTGTGTGTGATTTTTTAACTTTACAATGTCCCATTATACATGTAGAGCACATGGACTCACTGTCAGGTTTCCTCTACCTCACTCTGAGGGACAAACCAAACACAAGCTCCAAAGGGCTGTTGGTGGTTTTTTTTTTTTACCCTGCAGTGCGTAATCTCACCACAAGATGTCACTTTACTCCACACTCTGGACTTTTGACTTCAGCAGTAATTTCAGATTCCATGTGTATTTAAAAAGCACATCAGCAACATCGCTGCCATCAATGCATTATTGAGCTAATAGTCTCAGGAAGTTTATAGACATGATGTACTTGTTTATAGTACTTTCTGCAAGTTTCCAATTCACTTCTATCACAGCAGAAGGGGGTGACCCAGGGCCAGTACAGTATGGATATTAGTTGTTAATGAGACTGATGACTGATATTCTGATTCACTGTGCATTCACAATAAAAGTGAACAATGTTTAACACAATCGGATTACAAACTCGGACACAAAACTTTGTGTAGATGCATTTATTAAATGTTTATTCAAATCCTCAACCTCAAGCATCACGCATTGATTAAGAAACGAATAAAGAAAATTGGCTCCCAGAGGTTGAAGAATTAATTATTAGTATCAGTAATTATAATTTTATGTAGACGTTTAGCAAAGTTTAATTTGTTTCATGGTGGGGATTAAAATGCCACAGCAGACAGAGAATAATGAAGTGGAGCTACAGAGTAAAATAACAACTAAAAATATGTTGTGAGCACAGTTGTATTGTCCATACGTGAATTTGAGGTCAAAGGTCAGTGTGCAAAAAGACGTTTTTGGTCACGTCACCGGAGAAGGCTTTTCTAGCTGGATTGCAGGTCAACTCTGGTTGCGCCTTGTTCCACCCTCCTCTGTATATTCTGCTAACATGTTTTTGCGTTGTCTGTGTTTCCTCTGCAGGGTTCAGTCCCCGTGGTGGTGATCGAGGAGGACGAGGTGGAGGCAGAGGAGGCTTCGGTGACCGAGGAGGATTCGGTGGCCGGGGAGGATTCGGTGACAGAGGACGAGGGGGATTCAGAGGAGGAAGAGGTGAGAGTGGCGTGATGGTACACCAACGCACCTAGACGGAGCTTTGTCGCTCAGTAAATCTAGAACACGACACAGAACAGGATTCCTCATGAACTTCCATCTGAATTGGGTGAAATGAAAAGTTCCCTGCCGTTTCAGGTGGTGGATTCAGGTCTCCGGATGGAGGTGGATTTCGGGGGAGAGGCGGTGGAAGAGGCACCCCACGAGGGAGAGGAGGACGGGGCGGCAGAGGAGGCTTCGGAGCCGGGAGGAAGGTCACGGTGGAGCCCCACAGACACGAAGGTTCTTATTACCCCGGTTTCCGTCAAAGCTTTTGAAGTTATTATTTGTTGGATTGCAGTGTGTTGAGAGTGTAGTAGCCCTGTTGGTTTTAGGTTACACCTCAACAACGCACACCACACAATTTTGTCCAAATAGATTAACCAACCAGTGTGTGTGTGTGTGTGTGTGTCCTCAGGTGTGTTTATCTGCAGAGGAAAGGAAGATGCCCTGGTGACCAAAAACATGGTGGTGGGAGACTCGGTGTACGGAGAGAAGAGGATCAGTGTGGAGGTGAGAGTTTGGTTGACAGCTAGTCTGCTTTGTGTTGTGTCACTGATGGCTTCCTGGTCAGTCAAGTCTGACGTGTCATTCTGGTAACAATGGCCTGGCGGTGTCGACCTCACCATGGTTACCTGCCTCGTCGTGTCCTCTACGCCCTCGCATCAGGACAAGCTTCCTCACCTCCCTGTCTTTCCAGTCGCAGATCTAGATCCGAACAAAGAAATGATTCTTCCCAGAGTTGTTACAAACCACTTGGGCTACAAGCATTTCTGGCTCAGCTAACATGCTGAAAATGACAGTCATTTGCTTCAGCAGAAGATTTGGGAGAAGAACTAAGCATGTTCACCCCAAGATTGTGTTCCCATGAATACAGATCAGAGCTGATTAAAGTCTGTGTCGATTGCAGAGGCATTTGAAACGAGAGTGAGTGCAGATTAAACATTTTCCATTGGCACAAAAATCTAAAAATACTCTTATGTTTTTTGCTCAAACAAAAGTAAAGATAAGATAATAGAAGAAAACCTGTATCAGTCCCACATTGGGGAAATTAGCACGATGAAGCAGCAAAGTGTATAGAGACATTTAAGAGTATATGGTTTGAATGCAATTAAGGAGGGAAAAAAAGGAAAAGTATTGGATACGCTGTGTGCAGAAGGAAAATGTGTATATTTATTCAAATATGGATATTATTGCATTGTTTATAAAAGTGCATTGTGGTAAAACACAATGAACATATTATCACCTGCACTGCATTGAAAAACGATTCATTCCTTTCCTCAGGAGGGAGAGACAAAGATTGAGTACAGAGCCTGGAATCCTTTCCGCTCTAAGCTGGCAGCAGCCATCTTGGGAGGCGTGGACCAGATTCACATTAAGCCTGGAGCAAAGGTCATGTACCTGGGAGCCGCCTCTGGTACCACAGTATCCCACGTTTCTGACATTGTAGGACCGGTGAGTGCTGCACACCCAGTGGGTTCACTCAGTTGAATGAGCACATAAACACAGAGCAGTACAACCCCAAGCATGTCGGACAATATAGGAAAGTTGCTACTTTTGACACCACCCATGTTCTGAAAGGCCTAGTTTGTAAGATGTAGGTGAAACAGTTTGTATTTTCACTGGAAGAAATGTCAAATTATTATGCTGGTGTTTCTATAGTGTAGTATATGGTCACCTGAGAGTACAAATAACCTTTGTTACTCTGGAATGAGACCTTGCTGTTCACACCAGGAGCGGTTCCTTCTACGAACTTCACCATGTTGCATCACCACATTTTTACAGTAGCCCAGATTGGACAAACTAAAACTCTTTTGAGATTTTAACAAAAATGAAGACTGCCATAGATTCTTCCACATACTGGATGGTTTCTGATGAGGTGAATTCAGCTCCAACATTCAGCTTTACCACTAGATGTCACTTTATTCCACACACTGTATTGTAAGGCAATTAAAGCCTTTGCATGATTGAATTAATTTAGAATAAGCTAACTGCATCAAGTCGGCTGGATTGTATTACTGTGAATTGAGATGGTAAAAGGTCAAATCAGGATCTTGTGTGTTACAGGAAGGACTAGTATACGCTGTG
Source organism: Chascanopsetta lugubris (assembly GCA_016785325.1). NCBI lineage: Eukaryota > Metazoa > Chordata > Actinopteri > Pleuronectiformes > Bothidae > Chascanopsetta > Chascanopsetta lugubris. The sequence goes on along the minus strand of JAFBJT010111314.1, from coordinate 1,883 downwards.
GAGTTTTCCCATCGATCGGGTCGTGACCTTCTCAATGTTGCCAAGAAACGCACCAACATCATCCCGATCATCGAAGATGCTCGGCACCCTCACAAATATCGCATGCTCGTCGGTAAGTGTTTCTGAGCCGCAGAGGATGTTGTGATGCATCACATTTGCCACATTTTACACTACAATCATGAATGTGATGTAAAAAAAAAAAGCCTTTTGATTTGCAACCAACACCACAAAATGTACTCATCACAAAATGACTAACACCTCCCACCCACCTGTGCGTCTCTCCAGGCATGGTGGATGTGATTTTCGCAGATGTTGCACAGCCTGACCAGACGAGGATCGTCGCTTTGAATGCTCACAACTTCCTGAAGAACGGAGGACACTTTGTCATCTCCATCAAGGTACTTCAGTGACTGCTTTGACATTGACCATCCTCCATCCTTTGGCACAGAAACTACAGTAACTACAATCTCAAGTGATCATGCGTTAAACCAATTAGGTGACGGTGGATTTAAAGTTGGCTGGCCATAGCAGTCTATTATTAAAAGGTTTTCATGTGGTCTTAACCCAATTGGCTCCCTGTAAAGAACTTAGAAAATAATTGTGTACAATTTCAAAACAAAAACACAAAATGTTTTTTTTTGTGTGTGAATGAAACATGAAAAGATGAGACTGTCTCTTCCTCCTGCAGGCGAACTGTATAGACTCCACGGCTGCTCCTGAAGCAGTGTTTGCCTCAGAGGTGAAGAAGATGAGCGCTGAGAACATGAAACCACAGGAGCAGCTCACACTGGAGCCCTATGAGAGAGACCATGCTGTGGTGGTGGGAGTGTACAGGTAAGTGTTCCCCACTGAGCCAGTCACAACAACTTCTCTGTTTCTTTATCCTCATCATACAACACAATTTACTGAATCGCAAAGCTACCCATTTTAGCAGCTGTTTGGGAACTGCCACATTGTGTTCAGGTAACAAATAGTTTTATTTCATAATATCATAGCATCCCCAGTCATGGGGTTGTCATTGCCCAAAAATGTGAAGTCTTCCTGAATTATAACCATCTGTTACCTTAGCAGCACTGTGTGCAATGTCTTTGTGAGGACACAGCTGTTTTATTTATTTATTTATTTTGTCTTTTATTCCCAATTTGATTTTCCCTCATCTGACTGTTGGTCATTCATTTTGTTGTGTTCCAGACGTTGAAATGCATTTTGCTGCAAACTGGCTTAATACTCGAACTTTGTCTTGACAACGGTGTTAAGTTGAGTTTAACATCTCGACTACCACCTGTAGTCATTCTTTGTATGCACCAGTAGCGGTGCGAAAAATAGCTGGTGGGACAGAAGAAAAGAGTCTACTAGCTTCTGTTTCTCCTCCATCCTAGACAGTTTTACACTTAACCACACATTTTGAATAAACAAATGACACCCTCACCCGTCTTCCATATAATGCTCATAATTATATTTGATTAATGTTTGTGATCTTCTTTAAATCATCGCCCAACACATTCCACAAACCCCTTCAATGTGTGTGACTTTAAAAACAAGGAGTTTGTGTGTTCCATGTGTCCTACAGTATTTACAATCCTGATTGCTTTTCCACTCAGTAATTCAAATATGGTAGTAAATGTGAAAAATGTAGAAAATGCAGTGAGTTATGATTGAACTTCAAATGATTTAAGACACTTGAAGTTTTGAAAGAGAACCATTAAATTTGTAGAGCTGAAATTGAGCAGTGTGACTGTTAACGTTGGTGTAATTTTTGTGAAATATGCAAAAAAAAAAGTTTTTTGTTTGTAAAGAAACCTGCTATTTTTAGGCTAACTAAAAACATCTTGTATTCACTTGGTGAAACGGCACCATCTGGTGGACTGTCTGAAAAATACAAT
>JAFBJT010111312.1:1594-41628 GCA_016785325.1 Chascanopsetta lugubris | reverse complement strand
ACACACACACACACACACACACACACACACACACACCTGGAACTCACACAAATGTTTCATGTGTTAGATCTAACACAGGTGTGGTTTGGTATTTCCCGGCCTCTGGTGAGATGCTATATTTTTTCGTTCCTGTCGAAGTCAAAAGACTCAGTCATCTTGTTCCCGCTCATCAGGCCCGCGACCCCACGAACTCTCTTTATGGAGTATTCATTGGAGCATATAGGCTCAAATCATTACAATATTATTTAACATGCCTGTCAACAGACAAACTCACTAAGCAGATATCTAAATATGTAACACATAATAATATAGCTTGTCACCCTTTTTGTAATCAAAGGAATGAGTGACACACAAATGTAAATTTCCTAGGAAATTATATTTGAGTCACTACAAAGAGCGCAGTAGAGGCTTTTGCAACATCCTGCTCACTCGTTAGCATAAAAAAAGAGAATTTCAACTAAACAGTTGCCTAATGCACCTTTAATGTTCTAGAGTGTTGGATCCCCTGATATGAACTGAACACAATATTCCTAGTTTTCTTTGTTTACAATCACGTGAAACCAAGAATACGAGGGGTCTGTCATCTCTGGCCTCACCACCACACAACAACTACCACCATCTCCTGCACGGTGCACAAGCAAACTGAGCTGAGATAAGGCCATATTTAATTTAGAGTTCAGGATGTTCCGGATTGTGTTTCGACAGATGATTTACGTCCTGCTGCAAACGGCAGCTTTACAATGCACTTGGCTGTGTCATGTGACAGAACATATTGTACCTGTGATGTGCTTTCAGAAGCAGCTGAAACTGTACCTCGGTTTACGACCTCATTTTATCTATAGTTTATAGTTTCTGTGTGTGTGTGTGTGTGTGTGTTTACATGGCTGTAGATGGTTTGCTGACTTTGCATCAGCTCAACCGATTTCCATGCCGCGCACAATCAACGTCCACATCTCACCCTGTGCCACATCTCACCCGTTGAAGTAAATGACCTCGCAAAAGCACAAACACAACATTGTCCCGCGCCTCTCTTCTCATCCCTCCACGCACAATGTCAGCATTCATCCCATGTGACCTCCCTGAATTCCTGAGCTTATAGGGACCGAGGCCTTATCCACGCATCCAGGTTAGTGCCGACGAGTCCATAAACGGAAAAACACAGTTTAGTTCTGCTCTGCAGGATGAGCGACGCGGCCGCAATGAAAACGGTTGTGCAGCCGCAGATAAGAGAGATCATAACACAAAACAATAACAGTGGTTGGCATGTTAAACATGCTCTGCTTCTCTGCAGCTGATGCTAAACACAACAATGGGTCCACACACTGTGCAGTGTTGTGGAAGGTGTGTGTTCTTAGATAGTTTGTACAGTACCTCGTCACTTCACACTATATGCGCGGACAGGAGGTTAGAACTTATAAAGGTGTCACACATGTAAGACGTCTGAGTGACAGGAGAGTTTGCATGGATCTGGTTTTGACCGATTAGAGGTTATTAAAGGTTCAGTGTGTAGGATTTTACCGCTAAGATCACAGCGTGGCCATACAACATACAGGAGACTCTATGTAGCCATCAGCTTTCCTTAAAAGGCCACGGAGCACATTTTTAAACATGGCTGTTAACACTGACACCTGTGGTGATGAAGTGAAATGCAGTCAGAATTCTAACATATAAAATCATATGGTCAAAGTTGACTAATGCACCTTTAAACTCAAAAGCTACATAGTACTAAGATTCAAGAGATGAAAGGTGTATAATTAAACTAAATTCCATTCCTGCATTAATTATTGTTATTAAACATGAATCTATGTTCCATTTCTGCTTCAACTGAATTCTACACACAGGGCCTTTACAAATAAATTAAAGGTCCAATGTGTAAGATTAGTCCCCAATATTTACATCAGAGGCAGATCCGCTGCACAAAGGCTGCCTTGAAAAAGATTGTGTATAATTTGCATATTTCATTCTTGCCAGTGGAGATGACACTTCTTGAACCTAATGCATACACACAGCATCTTGAACTGAGCACTTCTCTGGAAATGTCAGTGTGAATGACCACCTCATGTGATAATACCCATTATATGCTTAACAGGGCTCATGGGCATTCACACAGACCTCGGCTTACATAACAAACATTAAGTGTAATTCCAGAGAAGAACAGCCCGGCAGCGAAAACGCATCACATGACTCATCCAACCTGTTGCACCACATATGCACCCATATACGGACATACATGTCACTTAAATACATGTGGATTGAGGTGGGGGTATTTCTGAAAAATCCACACAGGTTTATATCCCTGACATTTCCGCAACATTCTTTTTTTATTCTGAGACAAGTGAGTCAGCAGATTTCCACATGACAACATCAATTCTATGTTATTACGAGGCCTCTGTTGAATCACTGTTAGTTTTGGATTGACAACAAGCTAAATATGTTTGGTTCAAAAATGGAAAATATGGTAATATTGTTAGGATTATGAGAATTTGGTCATTGGAGTTACATAAAGGTGCAATTTGTCAGATTTAGTGACAGCTGGTGGTGTGGTTGCATGTTACGCCATTCAGGGTCCTAAATCAATGGTAATATATTCATACATATATTCCACGCACAGCACCTTTAAATATTACCTTATCTAAAATGTAAGTAACAATGCAGGAAAAATAACATTCCATAAAAATGAAAGTTCAAACATTTTAACATGATAGGTTTATTGCTTGTGAATTTAATAGAAAAAATATCTATTTCTCAAAGAACAGTGACAGTGTGAAACTTTTCCAGTCAACAATTACAGCAGTAAACACCAGCACCTTAAATTCCATATATCTATATTTAACAGTCGAACAAATCATTTACGTACCAGTTTCCAGTTTAACTGGAAAAACAAAGAAAAAAGTTACATTACAGCAGAATGTAAAAACAATTACAGGTTCGACTGATTGTTCAGACAGTTCAAATCCACATCATTTTACACAAAATCAACTAAACTACGTATTATTTAAGGCTTTATATTGAAATTAAATAATCAATAAGGGAATGCATAGAAGATGTGTAGCTTCAACCAATAATTCTATAATGTTTAAACAAAAAAATCAAAGTAATTTGGCCATACTGGTGCTTTAAAAGTGGGCAAAAACTTTATCCTAAATAAATATATCTAACAAATAACACAACTGTTGCTTCTCTAACGACTCACCTGGTGAAATACGCATGAAATCACTCTGATATGAGTCCATGTCTTAAAGAAACCTATGTGAGCTGTTGTACCAGTGTCTCATTTTATGATGTATGTGCACCACGTGACAGTGAGATGTTTTCAGTAAACTTTTCATTCAAAAGGAATTGTTTCCATTCTTGACCCCATGATCTTAAATCAATTTGAGGCTTTTGTTGTTCTAATGCTCGCAGTTTTCATTCACTTATGGTTCTAAAATCAACACCAACACAGTACTAACACTCAGTCCTAACTCGTCTGTGGCTCCACAGAGGTTCTGTGCATGTGAATTCACCCAGAACACCAAAGTACCAACGTGTAAACTCTTAAAAAACAGGAAATGATGAGAGTAAAATATATGTGTATATATATAGACATGGTACCATTAGTGCTTGATGCAGGAATCTTTACCTTTAAATGTTCTGGGACCAGCGTATGAAGACGATATGTTCCAGGTGTACCAACCATGGAGAACATCTGTGAACTTTGTAGACGGACTAAAGTGAATTCTCTGAAATGGAGAGGATGTTTTCATTTCCTTCCATTCACTCAGCTATGGGAAAGCTCTCCCCCTGCTAACGTCTACAATAAGTACTTTGTGTGTAGTGCATACCATCCTGCCTTTTGGCTTTACTCCCAAACTACAACCTAAACGCCCTACACTGACCTCGGTTATATCCGTTGTGCTTCCTCTCTCTCTCTCTCTCTCGCCCTCGCCCCCGTCCCCGGAGTGCTGCTTCAACAGGAGCTGGTCTGGAGGTTGCCCTCGGTGAGAAAGGAGGTGATGGTGGTCGGGTCGTAGATGCTGTCATCGTCGTCTGAGCTCAGGGCTGAAGAGTCCAGGGTTGGACGGATTGTGGCCTGACTTTTCCTCCTGTGCCAAAACATGATGATTCAAATCATCATTGACATGGGTAATTAATGAAAGACTGTTTCAAGTTGCTCTCCACATCACTTTGCACAGGTTCAACCTAAGATGATGATCACAGTGCTCCCTCTGCTGGTGAAATCACACAACAACATGTGTCTCCTTAAAAAGTGGAAGCATGCCCGGAATTTGATTTACCTTCCTCTCTGGTGGATGAATAACTCAACACTGGAGTTTAATGAAATACCTACATGTGGGTGACCATTGATGTTGTTTACACATCGCTTTGTGAAATACCGCACCTGAGTATGAACTGAGGCTTAACTCATGAATGGTACTTATCCGTTCTCTTATGCAAGACAGTCACATGCAGACGGCTTCCTCTCCAAGGCATCATCATCATCATCATCATCATGTAACAATGTCTGTCCGAACACGGCCCCGTGGTCCCCACGGATCCCGACCCAAACTCACAGATGTGATGACCTGGCAGTCAGGAAGCTTCTTGCATAACCACAGATCTCACAATGAGAAACAGACTGGACGAGAATCAATGAAACGGACTCTTACTTGAGCTCGGCCTCCAAAGCTGTGACTCTGGCCTGCAGAGCCTCCTTCAACTCAATCTGCTCCTCCATGTCTCTCTGGGCTTTTCTTCTCAGACCATCGATTCGCTCCAGCTCCGTCTCTCCTTCGTCCACCTGCCTCTTTAGAGCCTTCACTCTCAGAGCAAACTGCAACGTGAGATAAGGTTTAAGACGGATTCCACCATTTTTGGATGACTTAGAAAGGGCAGGATACCCTTGGAGGAGTAAACACAGGGACGTGCACTGAGGGACAGCTCCCTTGATATCGACTACATCATCCATGACTAGCTAAGTTGTTTATTAGTTGCTGTCATCTCTGCTTCAATGGTGTATGCCTCCACAGCTTATTGTGTACATGTGCAAGGTGTGTACAGGTCGGCAGGTCGGTTCAGGTGACAGGTCGCCAGCCGATCATTTCATTGGGTCTGAATAAGATGATTGGTTGTGTTTATTTTAGTGCTGTGAGGGCAACAGAAACACCATTGCCTTATTTATTAAAGAGGGCTTTTTTATGTATTACAGGATGTGGGGAGGATTTTACATGATGAAATAAAGTAAACAAAGTAGAAATGTCCTGCTGTAAATGTAACTACAGGTGAGTGTGTTTACCTGGTCTCTCTGCTCAGTGTGTGTTTGTCTCTCCTCATCCACCGTCATGCTGAGGTCTTTAAGCTTCCTCTCCAGCCGACGTTGTGACGCCAAGACAGAGTTCTTCTCCCTTTTCAAGGCGAGAACAGAAGAGAAGACGAATTAAGGGGATGTGAGGTATCATCAGCCTGGAGGAAGTTCTCCATCTGTCGGTACCCTTTCACACCTTTCCTCACTGTGTAGACGTTCTTCAAGCTCATGGATCTTGCTCTCCAGCTGGGAGACTCCCGCCGAGGAGCGAGACTGACCCTCCATGTCGACCACCCGACTCCTCAGCTCCTTAAGCTGCATTCACAAACGTACATGAGGAGAGTAAAGCAGGAGATCCAAAGTGTCAGCCAAGACATGTCCCACGTGTTCGAACATACATGTCTCTCCATGGTGTTCTTGTCCAGCTCCAGGTCCTGTTTGGACGACCGCTCCTGCATGAGCTCAGCGCGGAGCTGATCTATCTGGTCTCTGCTCCGGGCCACTCGCTCCGTCAGCATCTCTGCGCTGCCTCTCTCCTCATCCAGCTCCAGCTCCATGCGCTTCAGCTTGTCCTGACATGGACGAGAAGAGATCCACTTCATTAGGTGCTGAGAGGTTGGGCCTTACTCTTAGTGAGACACTGGAGAGTGCCACGTTTGGACAGATCTCCCCCAAAATAGCATTTATATTGTTTTGATAGCCCCCAATGTTTTTATGTGACTGTCTCCAATGCACATTGAGTTTTATGATATGTAAAGATTCTTTAGGTATTCTAAGAAGTGTTCTATACATAAAATGTATTATTGTTCTTGTCATTAAAATTAAAAACAAATACACACTTTAATGGAGCAACTGTTTACAGTCAGAGGTAACACATTTTCATAAATACATCACTTAATAAACATTCTTCCAACGATAGATCCAGAGGAATCCTGTTGCTAGGGGAAAATGTGTTGTCATAGATCATTCTCCCTAATGGTCTTTTCCTCTGAAAAGAAAAAGCCAGCAGTTACATATCATACCTCCAGGATGCGAACCTCCCTGGTTTTCTCGTTGTGGGTGTTCTTGCTCGCCTCCATGTCGCCCTCTAGATGGCGCAGTCTGTTGCTCAGAAGCTCCTTATCCAGCTGGTGGTTGTCTCTCTCCTCGCACACAAGCAGGATCTCTTTCTTCTGCCGTGACATCTAGTCAAATGTATCATGATAATAGAAATTCTTTGTCAGTTTGAATGTTCATCACGAGCGCATAATGTGTGCATGAATCAGCTTCGCATGAATACGATCATTGAAGCATTACAACGAATTTTCTGAAGCTAAACTATTACACACAATGAGACCAGACAGGATTTTCATAATGGAATCATGAGGAAGGTCAAAAGAAAAGAATGCACAAAAACAATTAGAACACAAACTTCTAAACACAAATACACACTTCCTCCTCCAGTCTCTTCAGATTTGCTTGGCTTCGCTCGAGCTCCGTCTGAACGTTGTTTCCGTTACGCTGCACCTCCTGCATTTCCTTGCGTGCCTTCTCTCTCTGCTCCTCCAGCTGAACTCTGAGCGCCTGTGCCTCGTCTCTTGAGGACATGGTCAGAGACTCATGCTGACAAGGGGGAAGGGGGAAAGGGGACAAATTGAAAAACAAACAAGGTGAACATGTTGTGCTGAATGTGTCCTCTGGTGTCTTACGTCTTTGCTGAGCTTCTCCACAGCTTTCTCCTGCTGCCGTTTGGCATTCTCAAGCTGGCTGACGGTCTGTCTGAGCAGCTCCTTGTCTTTCTCCATGTCTTCCAGGCGCAGGCTGAGTTCATGGTGCTCCTGGCTGAGTCTGGAGGCTTTTCTCTTGGCCTCATCAAGCTCAGTTCTCAGGCCTCTCACCTCGGAGTGGAGGGTAAGCTCCATCTCTGAGCTTTCTGTGGCACTGGTCTGCAGCTGGGCCTGATGATTCCACAGAGGACGTGCAGTTATGTTTCAGTACAGGGGTAACTTAACACACAGAGCTGAACAGTGATGTGAGCGAGGATGTAATGTCACCTCTAGCCGCAAGACTTTCTCTTTGAGACGTGCATTTGCCTCCGTCTGCTCCTGCTGGGAATCCTGGAGCGACTTAAGGTCCATCTGAGCTCTTGTGAGCTGTGATTTCCTGCTTTCCACTTCCTCTTCAGCAGACGAGAGCTTCTCTTTGAGCTGCTTCGTTTCTCTGTCTGCCTCCTCAAGCTTCTGCTCCAGCTCTGAGATGGTGGCTGGGTCTGGGAGCTGCAGGCGTGAATACAAAGATTTAAACAAATAAATATCAATGATGATGATGATGTCACATAGCCTAATCATACACACATTTCCGCTAATTGAACTTACACGCTTGTTTTTCTCCTGTGCCTTTGCAAAGTCTTCCTTAGCCCTCTGTAATTGGCCCTTTAACCTGTCAATCTCATACTTCAACTCCGCCTCCTGGCCCTGGTGAGATTTCTTGATGGAGATGACCTCCATGACCTTCCTGTCAATGTCCGTCCTGTGCTTCTCGAGCTCAGTCTTTGCTTTCTGCAGTTCTGCGTTGCATCGCTGGAGATCCTGGAGTGAACGATATGATGGTGTCATTTCTGTTATTCACTCACGCATGAATCATTGATGGTGTGAAGATGAGAATGTGTTCACTGCACCTGGTTGAGCATCTGTGTTTGTGAAGGGTCCAGACTCTGTTGTTTCATGGTGATCACTTTCTCCTGGAGTTCCTTCAGCTCCTCCTCAAACTCCTCTTTTTCCAGGCGAGCTTGCAGGAGTCTGAAAAGGGTGTAACTATGAGTATAAGCTGACTTCACCAAGTCAAGTTGTACTGCTTAATTAGCTGATCAGAAGATGCTGGATTGTGCAGTTGGATCAGGACTGAGAAGTTTCATTTTGTCCATGAACAAATCACAACATGATAGTCAAAAAATAGGAAATAAATCAGAATTCCCTGCTATCACAAAACAAGTCTACAACACATCTCTTATCTAAACACTCAATAGACCATCCACACCTTCCTCTGTATTTGTATTTCTCCTGTGTGTGCACAGTAACTGAAAATGTGCTTATTTAGCATTATTTCTGGTGCCATACACATGTTCCATATTCTCACTAAAACCCATGGTTCTGTGTGTCCATGGTTTGAATTTGAATTTTGTGTGGATGGCCTTGCCACTACGGGAACACGGTTGTTAACACATCTAGCTGTGTCTACAACTATTGAAACACAAACGCAGATGTATTAGTGACTCTCACGGTGCTTCAGGAGTGCTGGGGGGCTCTCTGACAGAGAGAGGGAGAAATATTGACCAGGTAAAATGAAAAAAAGAGAAGATACAGACAAACATTAGCAGTGTGCAACAGTGACCAGGTGTGAGGGTTGGCAAACATCCATGTCCGTGTAAACACTGCGAGTTCCCAAACCCAGGAAGAGAAAGGATGACTCGTGATCACAATGTGTTGTGACTGAATGTATTTGGGACTCACTCTTGCTTTGTGGTTCGTAACTCATCTCTGGTGGAGTGAAACTGCTCCATCCAGTGGCCGCTCTCGTCTCGACAGTCCTCCAGCTGCTGCTGAAGAGAGCGGACGGATGCATTGACACGCAGACGCTCGGCCTCAATACCTGCATGAGACTGGAACGGGAGACAGAGGTGTTCATGAACAGATCTGTATTATTGATTTGTATACAAACCTATTAATCAGTTATTGAAGTTGTTGCTGCCAACAAATGAAGTATTAACAAGTACATGAAGTGGGTGTAATAAAGGCACAATACACTATGATGCACTGAACATAGTTTTGCTAACTTTTCAAAGCATATATAGCTTTTATGTTTTAATATGTTAAGTTCTTTTAAAGCATGTTCTCCAAGAGTCCACGTTGTTTTTCAAATGAAATGCAGGATCCTGTCAAGATGAATCATTACTAATTAGAAAACCTACTAAAAGCTCATCAACAATTATGGAAAGTGTAACAATTATCTGAGCGTCAGTGAGCTCCAGTCAAGTGTAAATGATGTATCTGTGTGTACACACCTGAGATACCTGCTCCATGCTGCTGCGGAGCTTCTCCATGTCGGAACTGTACTGCTCTCTAAGGGCCTCTATCTCTTTATCATGAGAGGCCACCTCCTCCTTCAGGGCTCCTTTCAGGGCTGTGAGCTCCCTCTCTCTCTGCCTCAGTATCTCCTCCAGCTTGTGTTTCAGCTGGCAGACTTCCATCAGCTGGGCCTGACAAGACATGAGGTCCTGGAGACCAGGAGAATGTACAGTATAAAGTTGATGCATTTGAGCCGACAGTGCGCTGTTCATTTGATAGAGTGAATGTTGCTTTTAAAGGAAAAGATAATGAGGCCATAAATCTGTAGGTTATTTTCTCCTGCATTTCATTAGTACCGTCCGGCTGCCGTTTTCTTTCCTCAGTTCATCCTGAAGCTCGGCCAGCTGGTCCTCCATCGCTCGGACCCGGGTCTCCGCATTCTCCCGGTCCATCCGCAGCTGAGTCAGTCTGACAGAGAAGAGGAATAAACATTGAATGATTCTTTGAGCGCACATTATTATGTAAATATGTTATTGTGAGAAGAAGTGTTGTGTGTACACTGCCCGGTCCTCACTCTGATTGTGTTTCATTTAATTCTTTCTTCTTTCGGTCCAGCATCTCCCTCAGTTGGAGGTTTTCATCCAGACAGGACTCCAGCTCAGCTTTCAGAACGGGATCAGAGTCCTATTCACGAGCAGACATGATGAATAAATGAGGGCAGTGAAACATGAGTCATCCGGAAGCTCCAGTGGCATAAACAATAGGCTTTTAGTAAATGCTAAATTCGCCTGCATTTGCCAGTCGATCGATAGGCATAAAAGATTAAGTTCTTAGGGGCTATTAGAGATTAAGACCTGCCCAATTTCCTTAAACTCAAGTAAGATGCGTCATTCCTGAAGTTGGGTTTTTGTATGTGTGTGTGTGGACCTCTGACGAGGCTGGGGGGCTTTTAGGATTAATCAGAGGATTAATCTGAAGCTCACTCCAAGGACAACCCCTCCAGCCCTCCTGCTTAGATTTGTTAAAACAATAAAAAAACAAAGGACAGTTTTGATCTTTCAAGCAACTGTTTCCTTCACATAATGGCTAATATTCTTAATTTATAGATGCATTAGGTAACTTTTTCATTGAAATCATTTCATAATACCAATGATTTAACATGTTATTACAATAGCTGAATAAATGAGACATCCCCTCAATTACTGACATTATAATGAATAATTTTGGAACGTTTGATAATGCGCATTCCCTCACCCTTTTCCCCTCCTGCAGGGCAGTTTGTAATTCAGCCGTCTTTCTCTCAAGTTCCCTCTTTTCTCTCATCCACTCCTCCCTCTGGGAGTCTTTGTACTGAAGAAAAAGATGACAGGATATACAATATACACATTATATACTTATATTCTTTATACAAGAACAAGCTATCTATGGAACTAGAAATGACCAAAAAGGGACGGACTAACCTTTAAACTCTGAATCCTCTGTAGGATGAGCTTGACTTTGTGCCTGATGACCACGTCACTCTCACTAGTTCTGAGGAAGAGTTCAAAATTAATATAGAAAAATATGAGCATTTTATTGTGAAACTTACGGGAGGATAGAAGTGACAACTTACCCTTGTTTCAGGATGTTGTATATGGTCTGCATGACCTGCTCTTCCTCACCGCTCATCTCTGCACTCTGACCCTGGTCCAGCAAAAGGTCAGGGGTCACCTTGAGGCATAGATCAGAGAACTACCCTTGCAATTTTGCATGCTCTATTGTGTTTACAGTGCACTGAGTAGATGAGGTCTAAATTCTTACCTGTGGCTCAGTAAGAGCAGGCTGTGGTGTTGCCACGGCAGCATGTCTCCCCGGTGAGGACCACAGTTTTGCTGAGTGTTCTGGAAAGTTGGTGACAGCATCCGGGCTACGTCCCAAGCTGCTGTGCGTTGAGGATGGAGGTGAGGTGTAGGGATAAGGGCTGAGATTAGGAGATGTGGCTCTGGGATCTTGTTGTGGGGGGACGAGGCCTCTCTGCTGGTCCCCGCCATCAAACCTGTTCACTTGTCTGTTGACTGCAGTTTGTCTCTGGGTGGACTCATTTGTTTGTTGAGGAGGGTCAGGGTAGGACTGCCTGTCCTTTACTGAGCCAGGTGACCCGTTCAGCCCTGTCTGATAAGAGCCACCCCATTTATTCCTTTCCATGACTCCATCTCTGCCACTCCCACGTTGAGGCTGCTCTCCTCTTACTCCCAACCCTCCATCCAGGTTCCCATAACTTCCAGACTTCCCGTCCCCAGGTGGCCTCGACAGCTGGAAATCCTCATTGCCCGCTCCGCCTTCTCCATCTCTGTCCAGCAGTGATCCATGGGACTGGGCTCGGCGTAGTGCCCCACCTTGCCCTCCTTCTACATTTACACCTTGTGTTCCGGGCTCTGCCTTTTCTCTCCGCCTCGGAAGGCTACTATAGCTAGACTGGTAATGGGTTTTGAGCTGCACCCCGTATGAGTCTCCTTTCTCTCCATCCTTCAGGACCACGTATGGCTGCCCAGCAATACCCTGCACCCTGACCGCCACACCATATTTGGAGGTGGACTGGGTCTTTACCTTGGGCTGGAACCCGGGCTGTGCGCCACCAGTTTCTTCGAGGTCATTGATGAAGCGGATCTGGACGCCGTAGTCCACTGGCGTCTTCCGACCGGAGGATGGTGCACTCATGCTGGTGATGGAGAAGAGACCAGGGTCAAGAGTGAAGAGCAATACTTCATTTCAAAGTACATTATATCTTTTTAACCCCATATACACTGTAGGTGTCTTTCCTCAGATTGTGGCCCACCAAATCTAAAATGAACGACTGGGTTGGTGATGATGAATGTGTTACCTTTTACTTCTAACAATCAAATGGGAGTATGCTAGTTGATTTTATCATCTCGTTGATCATTTTATGATCTTATGATCATCCAGGTCCAATTCAAAAATCCCACTGATGGAACCAGCATGATAAGAACTTCCGGGTTGGCAAACACAAATAATCCCATTATGAAACCGGAATTAATAACTTGACTCTCATTAGCGAACAATGTTGAAATATAGAGCCTTGTCAGACCAAAACAGAGACAACATGGCTTTGCTTTGAACGTATATAGTGACACATGGTTTCAGTCTCTTGGCGGCTTGTGTGGACTTTGTCCTCTGTGCACTCCATTAGTCATTAACCTGAGAGCACACACCCAAGTATCACTCTCCCCTTGTAAGAACTAAGCCTTTCCCAACTTTTGGAAACTTCCCAGGCCAACGCCGGGTGTAATCCCTCCTACGAAATGAGACAGCTCAAAAACAATTGCGTAAGAAGTTTGAGAACTAGTTTTCACTCAGTGATGTCGCTATGCTTTGGTTTTTCTTGCCTACTGAACACTCCCTGTTCTTTCATAACTGAATCTGAAACCTTTCCACAACACCCAAGCGTCACTGCATGACAGTTCAACATTCCTAAGGTTATATTGACTGTCTGCTCAAGCCCCTTGTTATGATTCCATTCCAGCAGTGCAGCTCATTACACCTGATGCACACAATTATAACCCTCCCTGCTGATCTCTCTCTGCCCTGCACCTTTCACCTCCGCCCCACAGCTTTCAAAGGTGAGAGTGTCAGAGAGTGGGTGGAGGAGCCAGAAAGGGAGAGTGAAGAGGAAAAAGAAACCTGAAACAGCCAGCTTTTCTTCCCTTATCAGGGCCCAGAGTGATAAAGCCCAAAGTCAAGCTGTTCCCATGAGCAACACTCCCCAACAGAAACTGATTAGAGGGGCGGCAATCAAAAAGCGTCCACTACTGAACAGCTGCAACGTCATTTTCATAGTGGCTATATAACACAAAACAGTCACGCCACTCTGCCTATGAGCAGTAAACTGAGTTTAGCTAGATAGTTGAGAATATTAAGAACACTTTGAGACAGGTGAAGGTCAATGTCTGAGCTGCCAGTGAATATATTCTAACAACATGAAAGCCCTTTAAAAACAATCTTCATGCTTATGGAGGGAAAACGTCATCTGCAGACAAACCAGCTCATTGGACAAAATGCACAGTTGGGTCGATGTTTTTTCCTCCATCCTTTGGGACCTGTAGAGGAAGCACCATGTCATAGCGCATTTGTGAAGTCAAGTGTGAAGTGTACAGACCATTGCCTTTACTCCAAGGTCAAGCAAATGTGTCATGCACTGAGGATTATGGGACGAGCACCACAGGAATAACATAGAAAACATCCAGTGATTAGTAGATTATGAGATATATGTGGTCCCCACTGTAGAAGCCAACATGTAGCCCCACCATGTTTTTCCAGAAGCCCGGAATGGACAAATGAAACACCTTTTGAGTTTCAATGTTAACTGAGAGATACCATAGGTTCTCCTACATGCCTGAAAGGGAAGAGTAACTTGAGGGGATTTTAGCTGCAACATGCAACCCACCCCAGTAGATGTCCCTAAATCCTCCACATGGCACCTTTGTCTCACAATACAGAACCGCAACTGTGCAGAAGAAAGCCCTCTTTCTCATATCTGTTCATCAATTTAATTAATTTTGTTAGGAACTGAGAGACTATCTGCCTGCATTTTGCAAATTATAAAATCTAATTTTGAAGTTAATGTTTTGGATAAACATCCGTTGAAGGCACTCGCCTAAATTGGGACACAAAATATTTTCATTGTACACGCATATTGGTGCCAAATATTGGCCTCATTAACCATTCAGTATCGGTCCTGAAAAAACAACATCAATCTACCCCTAATTCTTATCTCATAGAGAAAGAATCCATTGCAAGCTCCAGGAAGGACACTGCATGGTGAGGGGGGATGAATCCCATTGTCCGGCTGATGTGGGGCAGAAAATGAGGGCAGTTATTCTGAGAATGCAAAAACTGCTTTCTTTCATTCACTTTAACAGCCTTTAATTGCAACAAGTTCATTCAGTTCTGATATTTCCATCGCTATCATGTTCCCTTGTTTCCCAAATTGAATTTCTCATTGTTATGTGTCTTGAAAAAAATGTAAATAATTGTACTTAATCTCATTGGACCTTTAAATGATCATCCTTTATAAAATGGATCTTACTAATGGTTTTCCTTTAACAGGCCCAAGCTGAAGTCTTCATCCCATTCTTAGATCAGACAAGCTTTCACAGCATTGTGTTCCCAAGCTTACAGAGCTGTTTATAGCTGCTTTTACCACCAGCGTTATGCTGACGGACCATCCACATATGGCCTTAAATTGAATTCCTGCACAGCAAAATTGAATTGGTGCTTATTTCCTGTTCGGGCCCAGTGATGGAATGGGAAATATAATTAGGGGATTAGCTGGTGCGGAGAGAAATGACACAACAGTAAAGAGTGCCGAGTCATAAAAATGTCTCTGCTGACTCAAGGAGAAGGTGTGTATTAATGTGAAACCTCCACTTCTGAGCTGACCTCAAACTGATACAGATACAGAGTGCAGTAAAGACCTAAGATTATCAGAGTCATTTATTGTACTGGGAGTGTAACATTCTGGCAGAATAATACAGTATATAATGTCTAATACTATATATAAAGCAGTTGTATCTGCCATATGCTTGTACGCAAACATATATTTCTCTTTAAAGGTTCAGACTGCAAGTTTTAGGAGGGATTATTTCCATTTCTATTGCCATAATTGGATAGAATCACTATACCAATGTATAGCGAGGTGTACAATCACCTGATTGTACAAATGGTTGATTTCATTACCCCACATAACCATAATACAACTCTATTACTGCTCCATTACATACTATTTACATCAGGAGCAGGTTTTTTGTACAGAGGCAGGCAAGTGTTCACATTGGGACATTGAGACAGATGTTTTTCTGTTGTCAAACATTTATTAGGGGAAACAATTAAACTAGGGAGATAAGTGGATTGATCAATCCTGAGAGGAGCAATTTGCATTTGTGTTAAATGGTTCATAAATCAGCTATGTCCGGTTACAGCTTCCTTGTAAACCCTACATGCTCACCCATAGTTTGCCCACTTTACTCAAGATGAATCATTAAGTTTTACGGGTTTAGCCTAGAAAATAAAAAACGTGAACATCTCAGCAACAGTATCAGTGGCTCTCGTTCTCTGTGTCCTCAATGGCTGGCCAGCCACTTTAGCCCACAGGGAATAGTCCACCTCTCCATTACATTCTTGACATGGACCCAGGCCCTCATCCTCTCCACTTCAGGCAATCTCACTTTTCCAAACCTGCCGCTGCTTCACTTTCACAGTCAAACAAACAGCCAGTTATTCCTCCTTTCAATATGAAAGAAGCTCATTGGCATAACAAAAGGGGAATTCAGTGTCACAAATAGTAAACAAATGACAGCATATTATGGGAGCACATAAATACCCCCCCCCCACTCACACACATTCCAGACACTTGTTCCTCTCTCTCCTTCTCACTTACCATGGACTGTGTGTGTGTATGTGTGTGTTCATTCTTGTTAACTCTTTGGGCCATATTCCAGCATAAACATTGACCTTGTCAGGACCAATAGACCTCATGGAAACCAACGTCTGGTCCTAATGAGCAAAACTTAATTACTGAAGTCTTACTTAAGGTCAGTGGTGAGATGTGACTGTGGTTGTGGGTTAAAGTTGGGGTTAAATAGGACTTCTCGTTGTGAAGATGAGTTGGAGATAAGGGATTTTGGTTCCGTGTAGAAGTCAGTGAAGCATTCTAACATGGATAGCCAAGAAGAAAACACTTCTCTGGGATAAAAAATAATGTGTGTCTGTGTGTGTGTGTGTGTGAAAGAGAGAAACAGAATTTGAATGAGATTCCATTTGCATACATTCAAACCAACTATAGTTATTTAGGACTGATTGATAAACTAAATAAAACAAATAGCTCTCTCTTAACCCTGTAACCAGCAGTCTTGCAGACCAAATGCTACAATTACTGAAGTTCACGACACATTCCATAAACCATAAATTAACTATAACCTCCACTTACTCCTCTCTTATGCACCAGCTGACTTTGCCTTAATCTTGAGGTCTGTCTCTATACACAATGCACACAAGACTTTTTTCTTTTCAAGTTACAAAGTCATGGATTTTAACTATGGTGGATGTGACTAATAAATGGCATAATTTACAAACATATTCCACCTTCTAAACATAGAAATATGGAACAGGTTTTGAGATACATTAAAATCTTCAGAGTCTGGGCTTTTGTGTCCAAATATTCAATTGTTCGTCAACAATCTTTGTGTTGTCTGTTGATGGACTTTGGCCTTTGGTGATCATGATAAAATAAAATAAAAAGAAATTGGGCATTTTTCATTTTTTTATGTTATAAATATAAGTTCACATTTGTGATGAATGTTTATCAAATTATTACGTTTTCAAAAAACATTTGAAAGTCATTCAAATTCTCTTTTGTTTTGAAAATATGCAAAACTAGAAATGTTGACAGCCATTCCCGTTTTCAAACCCCTGTTTGAAACTACCGGTAGGTTACTTCTCTCCTTCAAACCAATGTAAATAAAGGCAAGTAGTATCAATGGCTGGTGTTTAATGACTTAATATGCCATCCGTATGTTCATACTTGTAAATCGCTTTTGCAGTTTTTGAGTGTTCTCTTTGAGGGGCAAGTCAACACTTAGCTTATCTTAAGATACATCTTAATCTCAGCAATAAAACTGTATCAGATATGTTGAAATCATGTTTCAGTGCACCCATTCTCCCCCCTGGTTGCAAAGGGCAGAGATACCGCAACTGCTAAACAAGTTTAAAACGACTTTAATATGAGTTTAGCATGTCGATAAAAAAATTTAAAAAATGACTTCACAGCTTCAAAACAGACACGAGAACAAGACACTCGAGTGTTTCCCATCACAAAGCATCCTGAGCTCCGGTAACATAAGCTAGGAGCATCGGTCCCAGTCCATCTGTGGTCCCGTCAAACTAATGTTGATAAACGAGCTTCTCTCACACACAGAAAACAGTCACCGTGAGGCAATATGGAGGAAAAGCGACGTAAAGATCATTTACGAGAGTGAACGAGCCAAACTAAGAGACAAGTCGAGTCAGTGAGTGTCTGACAGTGTGTGTCTGGTATCTGCTCTTCGTTACGTACAAAAACAAGCGTAAAGTTACCTTATTCTTCAAAACACTTCTCCTCCGCTTCTCTCAAACACGTCTCCTCCTCTGCTCGGACGGTGATTCAGATGTTTTCACACACATTCGTTTAAAGTCCTGGCGGAAAACAACGACCGCGAGACGAGTAGAAACAAAACAGACACAAGTTCATCTCTCTGCGACAGCAACCTGTTACCTTTTGTCAGAGATGAAATCGTCCCGCCCAGCCTCGCAGTACCGAGCTCTGTGATTGGACCAGGGCACAATCATAGGCGGGACTAATGATAGCGGCGAAGTTTTTCATTGGTGAATTCCTCATGTCATTCATCCATTATGCTGCCCGCCCCCCCCCCCCGTGGCCCCCCCCCCCCCCCCCCCAAGGCCCTTTGGTAGAAATAGAGGCCCTTATTTTCCCACTCTTGTTGGCTAAAACAATAAAAACCTTCATTATAAAACTTTTTCTGGATCAGTGATGGGCCAAGGTGAAAACAGACTGGTAGATCCACGTGCTTGCTCCAGGATTTCGCCAGTAGATGGCACAATTTTGTACAGTATGAACAGGGGCAGCTGACGGAAGGAAGGAGATGCAGCTGAAGGGGGGCACAGTGTGTGGCCAGAATGTCACTAAGGGCATTTTATTTAGATTCATATTTCTGTAACACAGTCAGTTAATGTCCTTTAAAACTACATTCTTACAGCCAGCAAGCCAGACATAGAGATAACTTAATTTACGCCCAAGGGGAAACTAAGACAATTTACCAGTTTCTACGACGACATGAATAAATATCTCACAATAACTTACATATACATATTTCATAACATAATATACTGTGCATACACACCCCATATTAACCTATACATACATATGTCCTGCATCTGGTGGAAACATCTTTTAATCCTTTAATATTTCACAATAACCTATAACTTCAGATTTTACATTTTGCATTCTTAAATGTTACAATAACTTCCTTTAATATTACATATTATACAATAAAAAGAGACAACATGCGTTTCTTTTTCTATACTTGTTATTAAAGTGATAACAAGAGAGTCACCAACAGAAGAGCAAAGGTATTTACATACGTAAAGAATGTAAACATTAAACGTACACACTCAATTCACATTATGCATAATCATATAACATTTCAAGGCTTTGCCGTAGAATATACAGAACATTGCTTTTGGTTTGAGATCTGTGCGAGAGTGAGAGCTCTGTCTGATGAAGAGGATCTTTTCCTTAAAGCTGCCCAAAAGGCTGTGGCCATGAGTTACAGAGCTGTCATCTCTTGGTTGGATCATCTTTGACACTCAACTGTTTAAGATACTCATGTGTAATACTTCCTAATGGATAAACTTGAAACAGCGCCCCTTGTTGGTTACTCAGTCGTGTCAGAATTTTATTTTTTAATATTTTGTTTGCATTGAATAACTTTACCTTTTGATCTAAAAATTCTTTTGTGTGTGTACATTCAAATTGTTCAATTTCAGCTCCCTCAACATCATTTTGTAAATTTTCTGATTTTGAACAATTAAATTATTTGTTGGGAGGATTCAAACCAAATCGAGGCTGCTATATTAAAAACCTCATGTGGCAACACTCAAGGAAAAGACAATCTGAAAGTGAAAAGACAATCTGAGGTTCAATGCAAAATGATGCCTCGTGTTTGACTAGTTAGGAAATTGAGATACTCGACTGCAGAGAAACTAATCTTTGATAATGTATCCAGAACAAATTATTTTAGATTCATTTTCACGCAATTTTTTTTTTTTTTTTTTTTTTTTTTTTATTAAACTGAGTTTTCAGCTGAAAAGAATTTTGTGGATCAAACTTAAGTTCTTAGACATTTGGATTTGAAGAAGTCAATTATTTTTGGTCTTGACAATCAAGATCCAGTGAGTGATGATTACCTAATGAAATTCTAGGTTCCAGGTACCCTGAAATCAACTTTGAAGATTAAAGAAATATTCGAGGAAACAAAAATCTAGTTAACATTTTATTTGAAAATAATTGAAATGTTTTGATGTATGTTGCATTGTGTGTGCATGTTGTGTTAAGTGTCATAAAGGGGTGGTAGGAAAAGATCCTCCTCCAGGTGGTGGTCTGCCCTGTGGTGACATGAAGGCCACAGTGGTTTGGCTATGAACACAGAGAACAAACAATTAGCACAACAACAATTAAACTGAAGTGGATAAAGTGAAAGAACAGTTTTGATAGATTCAACTGTTAGCATTCTAGTTCTAAGATTAAAAATAAAATAGATGAGTTGGAACACACCTGAAGAGAACTTCAGTGAGTTCTTAGTGACCCAGGAAACAGCTGAAGCTGTGGTAGATGATATGAAATTAGATGCATTCTTTGCATTTCTGCTCACTTATCAAATCTTTGTCTCAGTGCAGGTGCAGCTCACCTGTTGGAAATGCTGAAGACTGGATTCTCGTCACCAGGGCCTGACGTTCAAGCTTGACTTGCTCCATGGTTGTACATTTTTGCCCTCCTTCAATTTACATGATCTGATATTTGACTCATTTTCAAACCCTTCCAACTTTCCTTTTCTAACTTCCTCTGACAACTTTTAAAAATTCAATAGAATTAGAAGCTTAAATCCTTAGCATTATTGTAAAGTTAGTAAGAACATTTCCCCAGGGGGGAAAAAAAAAACATGTTCTACCCTTCAACATATCTAGCTTTGTCTGGAACTTCCTATTTCCTCACCATAAATCCAGCCACATAAAACAAACAAACGTTAATTCTTTGTGCCAATTGATTTTATTCCATCATTCAGTAAGTTAAATTTAAGTAAACCCCAACATAATCCACAATGAGCAAGCATCTTTGGCGACAATGGAGAGGAAAAACTCCCTCATTAACAGGGAGAAACCTCTAGACAGAACCCAGACTCAATGTGGACAGCCATCTGCCTTGACCGGTTGGGGGGGGGGGAGCTGGGGTCATTTGTGAGGGAATGCAATGTTGTGTTTCTTTGAAAAAAAAACCTGGAGAAAAACTTCCTACTATTAACATCTGACTGCATCCAGATGATGGGACTTCATCGGACCCCTCCCACCCCACCCCTCTCCCACATCAGCGTACAGGAGTCAATGCAACCCATCAACCGGAACACTCCAAAATCAACAATCCAACATGTGACACTCAAATCTTACCTCAGTGGGCGGGCCTGGCGAGCCACCTGGCAAAACATTCATCCCATCATCTCAGGTCAGTTGGATGAAAAAGGGCAGACGCCATGTTGTCTGGACAGAGTTTCCCCTCTGCACCCAACTCTGCAGCTCACCCCTGAAGCTCCTCCCCGCTTCAACCCTCACCCAACTCTGCATGGAAACAACCCCACATCTGCCGCCATTGTCCCACCACCTCTCAATGCAGCTTTCCGAAATTCACCACTGCAATCACATCCACAGAGGGCTACGGCTTCCCCAGCTCAGCAGGACGGTTTCCTTGCAATAGGATAAACACGACAGCAGATCGCTGACAGAGCAAACAGCATAAAGTGCTTGATCGTGATTCATCTAAATGCTTTTGACGCACCAATTTCAAGCTATCATGGCGAGTATCGTTCTTAAGCAATACTAACCATGGAGTAAACTATCAGTATTTGGGGGAGCCAAAGAGTCACAAAAGCAGATGGATCCTTGTCTGATTTTGGAAACTTGGCAAAAGTCAGTTAAGGGTCAACGACTAGACTTCCTTCCACACAGGGAATAAGGGGAAGGAGAAATCCTTACCTTAATTTGTGTCGACTTTTACCGTATTCTCTGTAGTTAAAGAAATCGTACTCATTAACCCTTACTGATAAAAACAGCCAACAGGCTGTGTATAGTTTCAGACTGAGAACTGGTTACGGTCTCTCAGATGAAATATTTAAAATTCTCCTGACTTACTGTAAATTGATTAGTCCATAAGCATTTGGATAAATTAAGATCAAGCACTTCAAGTTGCCTGTTGAGTCAATGGTCTGCAGACACATCCGACCCATCACAGGAAAACAGCCATACCGAACTGGGAAAACCGCTTCCTTCTGCAGACATGATGCAATGGAGAATGTCGGAAGGCCACAAGAGAGACGGTGAAACATGGGAACAGATGTGGGATTGTTTGCATGTAAAGTCAAATGAGAGTGAAATGGAGAAAAACTTCAGGGGGAAGCAGCAGAGTCAGGAACAGAGGAAGAAGCTCCGCCCAGACAAACAGGTGACAGCTGAGTCCCATGCAGCTAACCAGGATGCTGGATTGAACATTGTCCCAAAACGACTCGCCAAACCTGTCAACTGTTGTGTGAAGTGGGCGCCAATGTTTGACTGAATTTCAGAAAGTTGGAGATGATGGAAAGCAGAGACAGCGGTGCACTGATGTCGAAAAGGAGTGAGTATAGGACGATTCCAATGAAACCCCAAGATCCAAAATACATCTCAGACAAACATACTGGGAACTTCCTGTCCAATCATTTCAGCTGCTCTGCTCCGCGACATGGGCCCAGGGACTCGACAGGCTTCACACAACTTTGGACTTTAAAGACAAAGCAAAGCCTGTAAATCGCAAATATTTTCAATATGCGAACCTCTTAATTTCAAGAAAGCACTACATGACTTACTTTACTGTTCACTTCACTCTAAATTAAACCAAGTCATCTCTCTGCCTCATTCACATCCGCCCAGAAATCCCAAAGGCATCTTTTCTCTGGCCTGGAGATAAAGACACAGTTGTGTCAATATCCTGTCAGAACCTAAGATGCAGCAAATTCTATAAGGGCCACAATGCGTCCCCTGCCGAGGGCCTCCAAACCGAGTCTGAACACAAAACGGTTCACATTACGCTCAGGTTAGACATCAACTTGCCAGAGATACAGACCAACTTTAATAATGGTCAAAATGTCGGACATTCCTAAATTCCTATTTTAAACAAATCAAGGGGTGCATGTTGCTCTACAATTAGAACCCTGTTGTCCCACCACCTCACCCTGCGGCATCTCAGACCACACAGCTGCGATCACACCCACAGACGGACATGGCTCCCCCCGCTCAGCAGGACGGTATCCACACATTGGGTCAAACGCGACGGCAGATCACCGACAGAGCAAAACAGCCTAAAGTGCTTGATCATGATTCATCTAAATGCTTTTGACGCACCATCCAGAAGCCATCATGGTAAGTACAAGTAGTACTCGGACCATGGTGAAAAGTATTTAGGGAGGCAAAGAGTCACAAAAGCAGATGGATCCTTGTCTGGTTTTGGAAACTTTGCAAACAGTCAGTAAAGGGTCAACGATCAGACTTCCTTCCACACAGGGAATAAGGGGAAGGAGAAATCCTTTCCTTAATATGTGTCGACTTTTACCTTATTCTCTGTAGTTAAAGAAATCTTTCTCATTAACCCTTACTGATAAAAATACAGCCAACAGGCTGCATTGTGTTGGACAGAGGGCTGGTTACAGTCCCTCAGAAAGTATGAACCAGGGCTGGTTACAGTCCCTCAGAATGCATTTACCAGATCAAATATTTCTTAAATGGATTAGTCTGAAAGCATTTGGATGAATTATGATCAGGCTCCTCAAGTTGCCTGCTGAGTCAATGGTCTGCAGCCACATCCAACCCATTGCAGGAACCAGCCATACAGAACTGAGAAAACAGCTTCCATCCGCAGACACGATGCAACAGTGAATGTCAGGGGGCCACAGGAGAGACAGCGAGACTTTATGTTTAACGTTAACACGAAAAGACAGTCCCGTATGGGTATAGACTGTCAAAAATGTCCATTCGGTAGTGACAACAGATCAGAAACATTTTACAGGACCTACAGTTGCCGGTCCCGAGTTGTGGAGGGTCACAATGCGCACCTCCGGGGGAGGCCGCCGCTCGACACATTTATCAGATGCTGCCGTTATTCAAAACAACATGACATCTCAAGGTGGTAAGTTAACCCACAACCTTGCAGGCTGCATGCTCTAACACTACACTGCATTCACACCGCAACATGCGATATCAAAACTTAACTAAGCTTGTCCGCACAGTGAGGATCCGGTTGGGCACAAACTTGACAGAGAAACAACCTCAACACTTTTACAGTGTCGGATATCATTTCAAACACTGAAGGGCCCATGTCCCTAAACCAAAAGGACAATGTAACCAAGTAAATTTATATTTGTGAATCGGAAATGATTTGATAAGATAGTCAGGTTAGAGACAATCCCCCGATCACAAGAGGTCAAAACCTAAATTAGCCATTAGTAATGAAGAATAATCAAAACGGAAACATCATTCATTGTCCTGAAGAAAATCCATTAACACCGTTTACAGTATTAACAGCTAATCATTCTATCACCTAAGAAAAGTGTCTCCAGTATTCAACAGAAACCCTAACAATTAATCCCAAACTAAACCCGGGGCCAGGCCTGGTCGTCATGGTCCCTGTTTGAAAACGCAAAGACAAATAATCATTATCACACAGTGTAAAACAAAGAGGTAGACAGTTTGAAAGGACCTCCTGAGACTCGGCATCTGCTTCGTCATCTTGACCTGTGAGGATTAAGATGTTGACGGACGCAGACAAGGACAGTGAAACAAAAAGACATCCAACATGGACAAACACATTTAGACAGACGGACACAAAGACATTTGACACAGAAGGGGTTGGACACATGAGGGGGGGGGGATACTCACTTGGATACTCACTTTTTTTTTTTTGTCTTTGTCGAAACGGCATCCAAGAAAAAAAAAAGTGCGCAGGACAAAATGTGGACATGTTGGATCATTAACAGAGACAATTCTGGCAGTGGCCAAAATTACCTTCTGTAAATTACATCCAACAATGTGATGATGACGAGTGTTGGGATATCGTGTTGTGAATGTTATGATGTTGTGAGGTGTAGTTATAGAGTTTGAAAGAGATTAGAAAGGCAGAGGCGCCAGAGAGAGAAGACAGAACATAAAGTACAGTAGAATCTCAAAAAGGCTGACCAGACATTGTGTCCAGTCTTTAAACATCAATGGTTCCAACACTGCATCCGATTCCACACATCAACAACTTCTGATCCCTCACATTACCAACCACCTGTCTTTCACTACCCCTCCAACACCACTGTTTCCCTGAAGTTTCCACCAGTCCCTGAACCTCCACGACAAACCAAGCTCAGTGCTCCTTGAACATTTCAAAAAACTTTGAGGACAAAGAAAAATCAAAGCGTTATCCTATCTGCTCTTGCCTGAGTTTAAGCGGAGTGGCACAGAAGTATTGGGAAAGGTCATGACACGGCGGCCATGACGAGAGGACAGGTTGGCAGAGGGGCGCCGAAAAAGAAGGTGGGTACTTACGTGTGGAACGCGCAGCTAATCTAAAATCGCGCAAGAAGTTAGATCCTCTTCTTTGAAAATGCTGAAAGGGAAGGTTAGTGCACAGAACCCCCCTCCCCCCAAAAGTAGTAAAGGTTCACTTACTGCTGTGTTAGATCATCAGGATCTATTTGGACGCAGGAACAAAATGCAGGACGATGGGCAGGAACCGCAATTTGAATTTAACTAAATTCTTTTGTAGTTTTTTGTTTCATTTTATCTTTTTTTAACTTTAGTATTAACAGGAGCAGTTTTTAGTTGGGTGGAAACCTTCCTGGTTTTTAGTCCTTAAAGTAAGGATAGCTAAACTGAACCTTTCAACTAAACTTTTTCAGAAAGCACTATTCTTGCCTTTTTCAGCGTGTTCTTAACATGTGCACAATAAAGGCAGACATGTTTTTTGTGGTTATTTTTGTTCCGTTATTGAAAATGAAAATAATCTTACTAAGACAGGAAAGAGGGAGGCGGACACGGCGGACACGGACCTCCAAGAGAAGACAGTTTAAATTGTGGACTCACCAATGATGACTGGAACTAGGAAGGAAGTTGGTTAGAATGCATTCAGTTCTTCAAGCTACAAATCTCTCTCTCACACAAACACACCTCAAACATCTGACTCGTCACAATTACCTACTCAGGAGTTGAAAACATGAACTCCTGCAGTACGGTCAACCACCACTAGGTGTTGGAGGACATACAACACTTTACAATCTGCATACCAAGAAAAATGAACCCCTTAGCCCCTACATCAGCTAAACTACTCTCAGCAACATGGAAAGAAAGAGAAATGTGAATGTGGCGGGGGCATGGATGAATGGACGCAAAAAAGGCATCCAGGGTGTGGGATAGGAAAATCGGAAAGCTTCAGAACAATTCAAGAGAAAAGATGAAAGATGGCGTGAAGGCCAAGGTAGTAAGGGGCACAGTGGCCACCCGATAGAAAGGTTTGTCCTACTTTTTACATCAACCTGAAGATCTCTAAGCCATGAGAAGTCGACCAAATCTTTAGTCACCGAATCTCCCGTCATCGACTCTTGTCCCGGACTCGCACGTCTCCGAATCTCCCGTCATCGACTCTCGTCCTCGACTCTCATCCTCGACTCTCATCCTCGACTCTCATCCTCGACTCTCATCCTCGACTCTCCCATCACTGAATCTCCAGTCACCGAATCACCTGTACGAAAAATAAACCGGGGGTCAAAAGTGCCGAATTAAGCATCAAGACATGTACTTCGATTTTGGCACACATTTCATTTCTTATTTTATTCCAGCTGACAAAGTTCATATAGAATTTTCATTTTGCTTAATTTCTTTGAAACAAAATCCCCACTTATTCAAGTATAAAGCGTTGAACTTTTCCCGTTACTTTATAACACATTTGTGTTATGAACTGTAGCTTTTCACCCTTATCCGGTCGGGTGTAATGTACCAGTGGCTTGTGAAACCAAGACACTCACCCTCTGGTCCAACCGCTGAGGCCATGCAAGGTTGACCAAAATCATTGTCAACACTTGAATCTCCTGTCAAGACAAAGAAAAAAAATCAAGTTATAAAACTAGAAAAATCGCTTTAATTTAATTGGCATCATTACAGTATATGACATATTTTGACTAATACTATTCTGCCAGACAAATTATATACAGTAGTTTAATTGCTTTTTTTAAAATTAAATAAAAGTTAATTTTAAGTATAAATAAATAATTTTCCCCTTTACTTTATAAAACAATTGTATGAGCTGTGGTAAAGTGTAACAGTGGCTAACGTCCCTTTGTGAAACAAAGACAACTTACCTTCTTGTAGAACGCCGTCCAACAGGTCTTGATACAAAGCTGACTAAAATCTTGAATCCATGGACAAATCTGGAAACGCCTGGAAAGAAGAAATAAAATTTAAAAAATCGATTATAAATCAATCGAATTAGCATCTAGATGGATTCTGTAAAGAAAAGGGGTTATAAAACAAGTCAATTTAATTAAATTAGCATCAAGATATAACAATCACAATGTAATCTTTTCACATAAAAAAAAAATCCCAATTTAATATACTTTGAATAAAATCCCCACTTATTGTATGAACGAATAATGTAAATTTTCATTTTACTTTAAAGCATATAGGAGCTTTTCCCCTTTTAAATCTATTTAATGGAATAGTATCGAAGCAGTGGCAGAGACTCACCTTGAGGAGCCCCGTCCACCGGTGAAGCCACGCGTTGTTGACCAAAAGCTTAAAAAGCGACGACTCCCGAGTCTCCCTTAAAGACTGAAAAAGAAAGAAAGAAAAAATACAGGTTAGAAAAACTAAAGAGGAAAAAAATTCAATAAAATATAAACAGCATGGAGAAATCATGTACTTTTATTGAAACATTAAAGTAACATTTTCACATTAAAATTGTATTCCTTTGAATACAACTGATTGTATACAATACATAAAGATTGATAATAGTTGTTCAGTGCCAATAGATTAAAATGTTTTTTTGTTTAAAAAAAAAATCTCGTTCGCATTGCCGTCGCATTCCGGAACAGTGCGTTGTCAGCCGCACTCCAGTCCAGGCGATGGCGGTATTGAGCCAAGAGGCCGACAAACGCCAGAAGAAGAATGTTTGAAAGCAGCGGTTGGATTTGGCGCCAAACATTTCCAGTCGTCGAGACGTGCGACGTGCAAATGTAACGCAAACGGATAAACCACGATTTACCGGAGGAGGTATAAACCGTGAGAGGGAGGCAGCGCGAGGCGCAGTGAACACAGAGTAAAGGAAAAGCGGCTAAAGGAGACTAAATAATACTAATGATGAATAATTAAATTTATTAAACGGCCCTACAGTTTTTTCCCCCCATGGTGGTGACAAACAACTCATGGGTCAACGGTTAAAAGCCAAAAATGCCGAAAGCTACAGTTCTCAAGTCACGTACAATAGATGTTTTATTTTCTGTTTATTTGACTTAAACCGTATTTGTTAGTTCTAAAGCTTTTGGTCACTTACCGGAGAGGGGGGGCCGCCAGACATACCAAGATGAAAACGCGCAGCAAAGATGGACGAAGCAAAATGTCGCCTGGCTGCGTCTACATGATGGATGTTTGCGCACTTGTCTGACACCAGGCGACGCCGGAAGCCGAAGCCGAACCGAGGCTGCGTGTGCGGCCCTGTCCTGCGGGTTCTCGTGCTGGAGCAGCCACCACACACGCACCTGTCCGGGCCGCAGTGTTGTGGATGACAACCGGACAGGTAAGAGGGAGCGCGTACATTAAATATTCCCGCTCATCGGTTGATTGGTGTCACGTGACACGCCCCCTCTCACTACTGGTTACACCTGATTGGTCCTCAGCACATCTGCTGACCCTGCAGCAGGTTCAGAAACATATTTGTTTTGTTTACTTCTACTTACTTAATATATATACTGTATATATATATATATATATATATGTGGATCATTGATAGATAGATAGATTGATAGATTGATAGATCTATATACGTGTGATGTGTGGGTATTTATTTTATATTTATTTATTCATTTATTTATTTATCTATTCATTCATTTATTGTTATTTATAGAGATAGGTTGATACATCCATTTTCCACTTTGGTATACACCTGTATTTCACTATAACTTTATACATTCTACAAACTCCACATTGACTTATATAAATACATATTCTATAATAGTCTATATTCTAAAATTGTACATTTTGCAAAGTTTTATGTGACATCTGCATTCCTGAATATTACATTTGATATGTCCTTTGCATCTTGAAGTGCCACATTGCATCTTTATTACCATATGGATTCTTGTCTTTTCTGCTTACGTCATCTATTGTAACACCACTTGGCACTGATGCTGTCACGTGTCTCCAGTTTGTCGCCTATGGAAGAAAAAAAAAAACTAACCTGCACATGCATGTGGAGAGAAAACTTCTCATTGTGCAATAACCTGTCATCACATTGTACAGTATATCCCGCCTGTAGCTCATTGTCAGGCTTCCTTTGGCATCTGTCCAGCTGCTGATAAGATGTGGAGACTGCGTGTGTTAATTTATATACATGCCCCCCCCCCCCCCCCCCCTTTTTTAAAACGTCCCCCCCCCCCCCCCCCCCCCCGCTACACACTCCACCCCCAGTCCAGACAACCCCTCCCCAGACTCCCGCGCCACATCCCACGCAGCCCGTGCGCACGGACTTTCCACTCCATCTCCTCGCTCTCCTCAGACTAGACGCACCATCACCTCACGCTCCGGGAATGGGATCTTTACTGGGCTCAAAGAAAAACTTCCAGTTCTTTCGAATTTACGCGTTGGAGAAGTTGCTCTTCAAACTGCAGGGATAGTTGTGACTTGTTGCCTGGGGGGGAGGAACAGGAGCAAAGGAAGAGGTGCCACTCGCCAATGTAGTCAGAAGTTGTCTGATTGTCTGGGAGAGTTTCAGATTCCGGGGGGAATCGGTGGAGACCAGCCAAGTGAAGAGGCCACGAGTAAGTTGAGTTATGCAAATTGGCTTTACGTTTAATTCCTAAGTGGTTTCGAGGCGTGCGTTCAAGTGCCGTGCGTAAAGTTGGAGTCGTTACGCACGTTCGAAGTTCGGTTCTGGTGTTGCAGCGCGCGTAAAATACAGATCACTCGTCAAATTCTAAGCAGTGAGAAGTGTCAACACGTCGACCGTCATGGCCAAGTGGTTTAGGGACTTCCCCATCAACCTGAAGAACGGAAACGAACGGGTCCGATCAGCCTCCGAATCCGGTCCACAAACCCGATCCAAACCATCGTTCTCTCGGGACAGTCTGAAAGGCAACCAGCGGAAGGACGGAGGGGTCGGGGGGTTGCTGGCGGGGAGGAACAGGAAGAATTCGGCTACAGAACTGGGTCGGAACAACACCGGGTCTGGTGGTGGTGGGACCGTCTGGGACAGTCTCACCGGGGGGAAAGGGCGCAAGAACTCCAAGATCGAGGCCCCAGCTGGGGCTCCTGACGAGAACCGCCAGGTGAGGACCTCCAGCCTGGCGCAGGCCTACATCAGCAGGATGATCAAGGTGGACAAACAGGACAAGACCCCCAAACTGAACGGGATCAGTGAGAAGAAGCAGCCCGACAACGAGAAGGGACGGTCTGACATCAAGACAACAGTGAGTAACTCCATGCTCTCTGATCTTTGCATTTCATTTTCAAAATAAAAGTCGGTAAACCAGTCTGGGATTTCAGTGGTGCAGGTTGAGGTCAGTGCTTCTCTTTGGGTGTTTCTGTCCCCACCTCACTTCATATTCGGTTTCCATGTCTCTCAATGGAACACAATGCAGTTCCAGCGCATTGTGTCACATCAAAAGGGGCAAACACAATGCACTGACCCCTTTGCATGAGTATTTCCGCTTGTCCCTCCATTACATGTCACTCAGTCTCACCTCACATGCACGCACACACACCGCAGCAGTGTATCTGATCCCTATCTCTCTGTTGTTGTTGTTGTTGTTGTTGTGATCTCTGAATCATCTGAATAGGTAGCAAGCCCCCCCCTTGCCATTTTCATGTGTCTGACCACTGTACCCCTGTACCCCCCACCCCACCCCACCCCTCCCGCCCTCCCACTCTCAGTTGATAATCCTGGAGGACTACGCGGATCCCTTTGATGCAGAGAAAACCAAGGAGCAGAGAGAGGCCGAGAGGGCCGGAGTCAACGACGGCTACATGGAGCCCTACGACGCCCAGGTCATCATCACAGGTGAGGTCAGAGGTCACGGGCTGTCTCAGCCAGTGTGTGTTAGACGGGAGCAAAGACCAAACTGCACATTTGGTGGCATGAAAGTAAATAATGATTCATCTGGAGATTTGATGACCTCTAGAGGTGAAGCTGGGTGTTGTGTCCATCACCTCACCACCCTCACTCTTCTGAGCATGCATGAGAACCTGTTAGACTTCAGACGTCGTCAAAACTCAAAACATGTTCAGTACGTCCACTTTTACGACTGTGAAAAACACGGCGACCTCCACAGAGAGGACCCCCCCCCCCCCCCCCCCCCCCAAAAGATGTTTAGTAGGTCCACTTCCCACCCCCTCCTCATGTAAATATACATGAATGGGCTCATTTTAGGGTAATGGAAAAAAATAAAACATTCATGTGATTATAAATTCATGAAAATGTCAGCATGTAATTGTTTTCTAATATTTGACAGTGACAAAAATTGACCAAAATCTTACACACTGCACCTTTAACTCAATTACTTTCAAGGTTACATTCACACTCTCTACTCACAGTCTCACACACTCCTGCCACAAAGCAGTTTTAAAGGGACAGAGAGACAGGTTGTCTCGGTGCTGACTTCCCACCCCGCTGGCGGTTGCCATAGCAACAGTGTTGTGCAGGGACAATGGGTGCAGCTTCCTCTTCCAACTTCCTGTCTCCTGCCTCTGTTTCCTTTGCCCCATTCTCTTGATAGGAACTTGGCCTCAGTGCCCCCCCCACCCCCCCCTTTCTCTCTCACACACACACACACACATACACACACTCACACACTCACACACGCAGGCATATGCACATAATACTTTATGGTCCCGTAAATCAACCACCACCACCACCACCACCCACTGCTGCCACGACCCCTTCCTAAGAAACTAAAGTGCCCCCCCACCCCCCACCCCCCAAAAGACCCCACCACTCTCACCCGCCGCCCCTCACCCAATCAATTCCCGGCAGACAGGAAGTGGCCTGGTCAGCCAGCCAATCAGCAGCTGTGTTGACCTTTTCTTCCTGTAGGTCCATTGTTTGGTCACACAATAGCACAGACACGCAGGCTACCTGTCGGGCAGCAGAGAGACTCAGGCAGGCAAGTCTCTGAAAACGCAGTGACTTCTCATAACACGCACAAACATCCACAAAGAACAGAAGTAACGGGTCAAATCTGTGCATTTATTTCAAGACAACAAAGAAAAATTATTATTAAAAATAAACATGTTCCCACTGATAAGTGATGGACAACCTTACCAGTGCATGTGGCCAGTTGATGGACATAAGGCTAAACGGTACATCAAAATTGCTGAGGTGTCAGTTTTGACCTTTTCCATGTTTCTATTTCTGTCATCTCTCATAAGGATATATTCATCATCATCATTCATTCATTTTATTCATCTTAATAATAATCTGAATAATTAATCTTAAGTATTCCCGTGAAACACATTAAAATGTGATGCTTTACTCATGACTGTCAACTGTCAATATGATACCTCACACAATAAACAGCCCCCAGCGATGATGAACCACAACACAGCTCATTCTGTACAGTCACTGGTTTAAAGGTCCAGTGTGAATCTACGCGCACAAGGTTTCTGCAGAGTGCTCATCGGGCTCGAGGTGGGCGGCTCACGCGTCGCCGTCTCGTCCATGCCCAACTCCCTCCAAGTTCCTGGTTCATTCAAAAATGGGCAAAGAGGCGGAGCCTGGGTGTAGCTCCACCAGGAGGCCACGCCCTGATTTATGCACCATTTCAAACCTCAGTAGAATTAGAATAAGCGAGTTAGAAATACATTCACCATTGCACAGCTGTCAGGGGGAAAACATGGATTGACTCGCTTTTGGATGCAGCCTCAAGTGGCCACACGTGTTTTCACATGCTCGGTCGGGAAAGAGGAGGAGAGGGGAGTCAATGCGCGACATGGAACCTGAAACCCGATTGTCTGCGTTGTGTTTGCGTCTGCGCCCTCACATTCTGACCCGTCGTTCTGCTGCAGAGGTCCGTCGACGGGGCTCCAAAGACCTGCTGAAAGTCTGCGTCCTGCTGGACCGAGGCAGCCGCGCGGGGAAGGGAGAGGAGGGGAAGCCCTCGCCGCCCAACATCTACGACACGCCGTACGAGGGCGGACCCGAGGGCGACAGCGAGGGGGTGTGGATCCCTGTCACGCGACCCGAGTCTGACGTGCGGCCCGCCGGAGAGTACGAGCTGCCCTGGGAGTGGAGGAAGGAGGACATTGTCAGAGCGCTGTCAGGTAGAGGGAGAGAGAGAGAGAGACTGATCTGTCTCTGCCGAATTGGGGAGTAGGGTGGGGGGGTGGGGTGGGGGTGGGGGGGATTAGGGTGTGGTGGAAGGATGCCAGGAGTTTTATTTGCACAATGATGCCACAACAATTTTGTGTTTTCTTTTTGGAGAGGAAGCACAACAACCCTGGCTGAATGGATTTCCACAGACATGTTTACGGCGCTGGCTCTGGTTTGCTTTGATAGGATTCTGTTATGGAAGCTTGATATTGTCTCCTCCGCTTCCTTCAGCCCAGTTCGAGGCTGTGGACGGATCCCCCACCAAAGAGAACAGCTCCACCCCGGGCCGCCAGCAGCAGCAGCAGCAGCAGCAACACACCCTGAGACAGAAGAACTGGAACTACAGAACACTCATCTCCTCCTCCTCCTCCTCCTCCTCCTCCTCTCCCTCGTTCCCTTCCTCCCCCATCCTCAAACTGTCCCCTCTCTCGCCCCCGTCCCCTTCTTTCCCCACCCTCAAGCTCTCCCCCCTCTCGCCCTCATCCAGCCCAAACAAACCTTCTCCCCCATCTCCCACCTCCCCCGGTGCCCCGCTGGATGGGGATGAAGCCAAGGTGGAGCCCGGCCTGCCCCTGGAGAAGCAGAGGTAAGGGTGTGTGTGTGTGTGTGTGGGGGGGGGGGGCATATATATCACATAATGTGATATATATGTTAAGGTATAACATTACCCAACATAGCATAGCGTAGCATGGAATAGCATAATATGATACAAAATCACATAATATGTCATGTCATCTTCTACTGCTTATCCAGTGTTCTGACTCACAGGGTCTTTCTACCAGCGTCAGGGCAAACCCCAAGTGGGATTCGAACCGGCGACCTTTGCTTCCAAACGCGACAAATACATTGTATCATAGATGCAACAGCGCCCTCCTCAGTCTTGGCCAGGAATCACTTCCCTGCGCAAAAAGTTATTAAGCGAGCTTGCAGATTTCCCTGATCGAAGGCTCTCGGCCAACATCTCGTTTACATTTAGCCTCGTGGCTCCAAAGAAACTTTAAAGTGGAACGGACCATTTATCACTGCGACCCGCAGCCAGCAGACGGCCTCGACATGCTGAATATCAATGCAGCAGGACGGTGAAGTTGAATAGAAAGTGACCGTAGACGCTCGGAATGAACGTGAACCTCCTTCCTCCATCGTGTTGTGGCCTTTGTTTGCCTCTGCGATGGAACAGGCTCCGAGCTCCGAGCTCCTTCACATGTGCTGGTGTTGGGGCTGAATGTCAGCGTGTCTTGCCTGCCAGCATCATGGCCGTATGTTTTTATATATATGTATATATATATATGTATATATATATATATATATATATATATGACTCTCGCCTGTAGCCGGCGCCGCCTGGTGTCCCCAACAGGGCTCTTATATTTATCCCTTTAACCCTCTCTTCAACTTCACCTCCGACACTGTTAACTCGTTCATCCCATAATAAGCGTCGGTGCGCCTGATTTACCGCCCAGTGTAAATCTGTCACCCCGTTTCATCTCGACCCATCGGGCTGTGTTTTCCTCTCACCATCATCACCTGTCACTTACTCCACATCTGACTTATCTCCATATGTCAGCGAGCTATAAGTCAATGATCTGCTGTCTCTCCCTCTCTCTCTCTCTCTCTCTCTCTCTCTCTCTCTCTCTCTGTCCTCCTGCCCCCCTCGCCCCCCTCACCTCTCCAAGCTGGTACCATGGCAGTGTGAGTCGGCAGCAGGCTGAGGCTCAGCTGCAGCGCTGCAGGGAGGCCAGCTTCCTAGTGAGAGACAGCGAATCGGGAACCAGCAAGTACTCCATCGCTCTGAAGTGAGTGTTGCGCACAGATTCACCCACACAGGAGTGGAATGTATGACACATATGTTCCTATATAAAGAGCCATATCACCATATATGTCACCTATGGTTTACTATTAGTAAATGCTTACACAGCAAACTGTTCAAATACAGTGTCTCTGCATAGAAACATGAACACACACCTCATATGCCTCATTAAAGATGATTAAGAGGAATTACTTTTGTAATCTTTGCTTTGTCTATTGTTTTTCGCACAGAAAATAAAAATATATTTTATATTACTATTTTGTTTATTTTACTTTGAAAAAATATATACTTTTTACATATTAAATTGACTAAATATGGATTATGCCATGGTAGTTTTTTTCAGATGTTGATGCTCACACAGATGCAGTATGATGATGAATTCAGATACATATATATATATATATATATATATATATATATATAAAATAAATACAGTATTATATTGAGATTATAGCAGTAACCTGTCAGGTGTCACTTTTTATTAGGATTTGTGCCAAATGTGTGTGTGTGTGTGTGTGTGTGTGTGTGTGTGTGCATGAGTGCACATTTGTTGTACACTGCTCATTCATTTGAGAGTCCACATCATTAACCCTATTTACACGTCCACTGAACTCGGTAAGAGCACTGCTTTGTTCAGGGAGTGACTGATAAGAGGGCAGTTTTCTTTTTTTAAGTCGCATATATATATATATATATATAGATATATATATAGATATATAAAGCTGAGTCGCTTCCATTCTCTGTCCTCACTGACGTTTTTCCTCCGTGTCTTGTTCCATCAGGACGAGTCAGAGTTGCGTGCACATCATCGTGGCCCAGACTAAAAGCAGCAAGGGCCTGGGATACACACTCAATCAGAGCAGCTGTGTCTTCTCCAGTATCCCGGAGCTGGTCCACCACTACTGCTCTCACAGACTGCCTTTCACTGGAGCCGAGCACATGACCCTGCAGCATCCTGTGCCCAGGCCGCACTGAGCATGTGCACAGAGGGCAAGCAAACACACAGGGGCATGGCGCACACACACACACACACACACACACACATGATACATTAATGCACAAATTCACATGCATACTCAAAGATGTGCTGCTTTGGATTCAGAGGTTTATCTTTGAGGTCTCCCAAAATGCCATCTAGTGGTCAAATTGGATATTACAATAGATAGTGACGACATTATTCGTGCTGCTTCCAGTCTAAAATCCACAGTAAACACACCAAAGGGATGGTATATTTTTGTTTGGCAGTCTGGAAGCTCCGTCACCATGGTTACTGAACTAATAGCTGTTATTAATTATTGGATTATTGGAAGAAAAAAAAGCTCTTTGAAGGATAAATACAATTGTTAGGGGGAAAAGCAAATGCCAGGCAATTAAAAGACCACACCACTGTTGCAAGAGTTCATCATAACCCCAAAGAAAAAGAGGTATCACACATATGTTTATATAATCCCAGAAAAGGTCAATTCATGTTTTTACCTGATTGTTTTCTACCAAATTCTTTATACTGTCAAATTCCAAAATCTAATTGAAATACAAGTGGGTTGATATTACACAACTCACCTAAGAGCCATTGAAGAGCTCACAGACATGAATTAAAATGGAAGGACTCGGTGTAATCGCTGCGGCCATGCACACGAGGCGCCGCTCCCACCACAGCCCACACCACGCTGGAGGTGAATGGAGATGAGGCTGATAACCACCTCACCAGAGGCCCTTACACAGAGGTGCTGACATCATCAATTAGCGCCATTCCATCCCGTTAGGTCTTGGTCTGTGCGATCGATGGACCCCGATTGGAGTACATTCATTCATCCATCTGACACGTCAATCAGCGTATTGATCTCTCCTGAAAATCAGGCTGATTTTCCAGCCGCTCTGTCTGTCAAGAGAAAGAGCCGCATCGATCACATGATTAGAGGGAGTGTAGAGGGAGGGGTGATGGAGCATTACTGTATCCGGCCGGCCAAATTGGTTTAGTGTGTGTCAGTGCTGCAGATAACCGTGTGGATATGTGGCCCATTTACTGGCCTTCACTGTACTCTGAACAATTAATGGTTAAAGGTACAGTGTGCAGGATTTTAGCAGCATCCAAGTTCCACCACGCAGCTGAATAACTCTTTACAGGTGCAGTGTGTGAGATTTGGTGACCTCTAGAGGTGAAGTTGCATGTTGCATCCATCGCCTCACCCCCACGTTTCTGAGCGTGCAGGGAAAAATTACATTAGACTTCAGTCGTCATGAAAACTCAAAAGATGTGTAGCACGTCCACTTTTAGCACTGTAAAAACATGGCGGCCCCCGTCGAGAGGACCCGCTCCTCATGTAATCATCAATGGGCTCATTTAAGGGGAATGAGGGGGAAACATTCAGATGATTGTAAATTCATGAAAATGTCTGTATGCAATTGTTTTGTAATATCTTTTAAAGGTGAAAAAAAATGACCAAAATATCACACACTGCACCTTTAAGAAATGGTCTTCAGCTCAAAAGGTGTTTGATGTGTCCATTCTGGGTTACCTTGCGTGCAACATGGCCGCCTCTATAGATATAAATATAAAGGGCTCGTTCTAGGGTGATGAAACCGCTTTGGTGACCGCACATCAAAGAAAGATATATTCTCCATTTATTCCAATAGATCAATTTAGCGTAAATCTTACACACTGTACCTTTAAAGAATATCATATCGTGAATACATTTCCCCCAAAATGTACTTCTTGTATGCCTAACTGATGTTGTCGAGTGGGCTGAGTATTGTTGTTGTGAAACATTTATTCAAATAAATAAAAAACAAAATTCATACTAACAGAAGACAAACAGTGTTATTAATAGATCTGCCTGCAGCACAAAGTTAAAGCTGCGTCCAAGGAAGGAGGCAGCAACACAGCGAGGAGACATAAAGCCAAAGTGAATGTGGGTGTGTGTGTGTGTGTGTAGTTGTAAAATCATTGACCTAGGTGTGAAATCAATTACAGTCACACAAACACACACACACACACACACACACAACATGCATGCACACACACTTCTATAAATCCTGGCCAACCTGAGCACACAGAGGCGCACATACTAAACGCATACATAAATAGTCCACACGCAAATAGCATACATATAGTCACATTACAGAAAATCCTCTGCTGACACACACACACACACACACACACACACACACACACACACACACACACACACACACACACACACACACACACACGAATGACACTTCCCAGTAAGAATAGAGGAGCTTTATCCTCACGCATGGAAGCATGTGTTTGTGGTAAGATATCTTACCAGTAAACACCAGTGTATTGGTTTGCAAGAGAGAGAGGAGAGCGAGGCTGTGTGTGTGTGTGTGTGTGTGTGTGTGTGTGTGTGTGTGTGCAAGCATGAATGTGCATCCATGTGTGTGTGTGTGTGTGTGTGAGACAGAGATAGAGCGTGAGAGAGAGAGAAAGAGAGGGAGTCAGATTTTTTCCTGTTCAGGGATTACCAGGTTGCCATGGTGATTAGTTAGAGTGAGGTAGGGCCGTCTCTACTGGGAATAAGAGGGGAGGAGAGACAGACTGCAATATGAAAAAAAAGAGCTGTGACTGCTGCCATAGTAGCAACATGCTGCCCCACACAATAAGCCCGTCTGCTTTGTGAATGGACTGCGACATCATGTAACGTTGGAAGCTGTGACATGAAAACATCATTATTTCCTCGTATGCTCATTTTTAAAAAAACAACGTTTTTTTCCTCGTATCCAGGAACGAAATGAGATCGCGCCGTCGCCCGGGTCTGAATGAGCCAGAGTGTCACAAATGGCAGCGTTGCAGAAAAGCAGACAGTGCTAACTATCGCCCCTCATCCCATCCGTGTGATGTGTTCTGGTTGGTGTGGTCTATGCTCATCTTCATCAAATCATGAAAGTGGGTCAGAACAAACAACACGCCGGAGGAGGTGTCGGGCACATGCTTCTCAATCCCGGTCTGTCTTTTCACGGGTTTGCGGTGTTTTGATAACGGAGGCTAACGTGTACACATGTCTAGAATTTCTTTGTGTGGCTGGATGTAACTCAGCTGTTGAGCATGTGGTTGTTGGGTCAATTCCCCAGCCTCTCTCTACTCCCCCTCAGATGTGTATCACTTTAGATACCATCTTCTGCTGAATGTAAAATTGTAGAAATGGGAGAATTCACTTGAACCTCACACACTGAAAACAAAATGTCACATATTCAAACTGCATAAGGATTATTAGCTTCACGGAAAAACGTTAGCTGATTATGCAAATCTCAAAAGATCTATATACTACTGATCTTGGTTTAACAGCATTAAAGGTACAGTGTGTAAGATTTCAATCATACAGTGACTTCAAAAAAATAAAAAATTCATATTATTTTCATTGGTGTGTATCTGCACCTGTAGATGTCCCAGTATCCTACACATTGCACCTTTAATTTTACAACTGCGCAACACTTGCATCAGTGATTCTCTGCTTTTCCCTCAACGTTATTATGCAGGGCTCTAGGCTGCAGATGGGGGTAATTAGCTTCAATTTGCATCTTCTAGGCCGCTAGGTGTCATTAAATCCTACACATTGTGCCTTTAATTAGTCGGTTGGGGGGAGGGTCAAAGGTCAAATGTTGTTGTTGTGTTTTTTTAATCAAAGTGTTTCTCTGATTTTGACGCAACCACAGGGTGGAAACTCCACGCCAGCCACCAGAACACAGAATGACAGAGAGAGAGAGAGAGACAGAGAGAGAGAGAGAGAGAGAGAGAGAGAGAGAGAGAGAGAGAGAGAGAGAGAGAGGAGGGGACAGAGAGAGGAAGAGAGAGCAGGTCTGTGAGGGGGTGTTAGGGGAAGACAAGCACTCGTGGGGGTCCCAGCTTTTAAATAATTCAGAGAGAGACTCACAGCACTCAGTGCAGAGGAGGAGCACTGTCAGGTCAACTCATTCACTGCGCAGGAGAGGCCGAGAGAGGGAGAGAGAGAGAGAGAGAGAGAGGCCGAGAGAGGGAGAGAGAGAGAGAGAGAGAGAGAGAGAAAGGGGGGGTACAAAGATAGCATGAGAGAGGAAGACATCACTGTGGAAGGGGTTTGCGTGCGTGTATTTTTGTGCATGGTGTGCAGTGATGCAGTGTGTGTGTGTATGTGTGTGTATGTGTGTGTGTGTGTGTGTGTGTGTGTGTGTGTGTGTGTGTGTGTGTGTGTGTGTGTGTGTGTGTGTGTGTGTGTGTGTGTGTGCGCGCCGCTGATGAAAATAGACAAAATGAAGGAGAAACAGGTCGTTTCCTCCTGGAGCTTTCGGGTTTCTCTTAGTCACCACGGCAACCGCCTCCTCCCTCCATAAACTGCACTCTTGTTTACTTTGTTTACCCCCCCCCCCCCCATCCCCACCCCCCGCCCCGTTGCCCCCCCCCGCCCCTCCGCCCCGCCCCCCCCCCCCCGCCTCCTCCCGTTC